>JAQPZY010001349.1:0-295000 GCA_029931535.1 Margaritifera margaritifera
TAACTTTTGGGAATCCGACAAAGTGTTTGATTCAAAAATTAAATTGTATAATGTTACAAGTGTATCACCTAAAATGTCAAAAAACGTGGCATTAAACTCTTTAGTTAATCCATCTGGTCCAGGTGATTTATTTGCATCCATCATAGTTATTGATTTCCAAATTTCGCTTTTTGTTATAGGCCCAATAAGAAAGTGGTTATCCTCGTCAGTTAATTGAGGTAAACCACTTAAAAATTCATCAAATAAATTTTCGTCAATTTCTTCTGTTGTAAATAATTCCGAATAAAATTTTTGAAAACATTGTAAAATTTCAGGACTAGAGTTATATGTCACATTGTTATATTCAATTTCATTAATAGTTTTCGTAGAACCCTTTTTATTTTCTAATTGAAAAAAGAATTGGCTTGGGCGTTCATTGTTGTCTAAAAGTTTTGCTTTGCTCCTAATTACTGATCCTTTATACATATCATTTTGTAGTTCTTTTATAGTCATACGTAGTTCTTGTAATTGGAGGAAGAGTTCCTCATTATTATTAGAGTCATATCTTTGTCTTAGTGTATTATAGTCTTGTTTCAATGATCGGATTTCAGAAAATGTTAGTTTTGAAAGTTGCCTGGAGTAATTAATAATTTCATCTTTAATTTTAGTTTTTAAAACATCCCAAAATTCTAAAGAAAAGTCGTGGTATTTGAAGTCTCTACTTATAAGGTCTGTAATTAGGGTTTTCAATATGGTATGGCTTAAATGTGAGTTATTACATTTCCAGTAGCTTTTACCATATGATAATGAAGAGTTGCCTAGTATAGATAGAATTACTGCATCGTGGTCTGATTGAGTACAATGAACAATCTGGGTATTAATAAGAAAATCCGCTATGTTTTTAGAAATATAAAATCTATCTATTCTGCTGGCTAGTAAAGGTAATGAAGGGTCTTGGGTGTTTCTGTGCCATGTATATAATTTAGTTGAAGGATTTAATTTGCGAAAAGAATCGATTAAATTAAAATTAGATAATAAGGATTTTAATTTTTGAATCGAGATATTATTATAATTATTTAAGTCACCTATTCTATCTAATTTGGAATTTAAGACACAGTTAAAATCTCCTGCTAAAATAATATTATATTGTCCTGTTAAGTACGGGTACAACGAAACAAAAAATTCACTTTTTTCCGAGTCAGGGATGGGGGCATAAATATTCATTGCGCGATATGGTGTATTATTATATGTGAAATCTACATAAACTAATCTTCCATCGAAATCTGTATCAAATTTTGAAAATGTAATGTTGTTATTAAAATTAATTATTGCAACACCAGACGAACGACTCGAGCCAAAACTCCAAACTGCATTAGAACATTGCAAATTTTCTTGAATTTTGGAAGCAAGGGTTCTATTTTCTACATGAGTTTCTTGTAGAAATAAAAGATCGATATAATTGGAAGTTACCAAGTTTTTAATCTCATAAAGTTTTTGATTTGTATTGGCTCTGAGGCCATTGATATTTAATGTAAGGATATTAATTTTGCACATGTGTTATTTGTGATGGGTAGGGTATGTCCAAAACAATTAAGAAGTCGTTCATGCGCATATCAAGGTAACGAGGCGCGACTACTCTGTGCAACTATTTGCACGAAGCGAGCCGGTCTGAACTGGTGATGAGCTAAAATCATTATATATGAGAATATATTTTGTAACCAGAACTGACTTATAAAAGGATAAAAACAAATGGGAGGGGGTATAATCAAAAAGGTGATATACAATAAATGAATAGTAGAAACAAGGGAAAAAGAAAATAATATAACAATTATGAAAAACATGGAAAATTGAATGGAATATATTAAGTATAACATGAAATGAATAATAGTAGGGGTTATATACAATTTAGATGAGTAATAGGGAAAATAATAAGGGAAACTGAAAAATATTAGATAGAAAGAAAAGAAAAGATTGAGAAGTATATATATATTATAAATAACGGAATTGATTATAAAAAAGACCAGGCCTAAACCTGAAATTATGGGTCCATTTTTCTTGTGCATTGTCCTTTTCCGTTCCATGTTATATCCGGGTCCATGTTTCTCCTTCATTGTCCGGGGATAGTCCTTGGTCGTTATCATGTAAAAGAATGGAAAACACATTATGAATCCATATCACTCTCTTCAGCACTACGACTTCTGGTCTTGACCCTTTTACTTTTTACCAACTCCCATGCGCCCAGATCAGCATCAAAGAGTTCGCGCTTATCTGAATTGGGACTTTGGGGGTCTTCTTGAATAGGGGTTGTCTTATTTTCCTCTGGGGTTTCTAAAACGGTGGGAAGTGCTGGAGCTGGGTGGTCTGCCGGGGCCGGGTTATCTGCTGGGGCTTGCTGAGGGATTTCAACTACTGCACTGGTACTTGCTGTATTTATTGTTGCTTGTGGTGGTGGCTGAGAGGGCATGGGTCCTCTGGGATTTGCAGCGGCTGCAGTGGCATATGTTGGTCCTTTCTGAGGACAGTCTTTGCGTAGGTGCCCGCACTGCCTACACTTCAAACATAAGGGGGCTCGCCCCTTCATGGTGATTAACATTCCAATGGACCCAAAAGAGATGATGTGTGGAATGTTTTTAATATCCAGTTCAGTGGTCTCGAGCTTAACCAGCCTTGTGCCATTCTCTACAAGGGTGTCTTTGTTCAGGAGGGTTTTCTCTCGGACGATGTCAAGGACGTGGCCGTAGTCTTTTAATACGTCCATAATGATGTCGTCGGACACATATAATGGCAACCAGTGCACACGAAGATCGATGATCTGGCGGGCGAGATAACGAATGCCATCACCTTTACATCCGGAGGCCTTCTCTTTGGAGTCCAGGACTACACTCCATGGGGAACTTTCCCCCTCTCTGTATATCCCCTTGATGTCTGCGTAGATGATGCCAGCAGCTTCCAGCTTTTTTACAGCATCTTCCCTCTTCAGGCGTCCATCTACTCGAACAGTGCGGTAGAAAATGTCAGGATCAACGTATTGATGAACTTCAACTTGAATGTGGCGATACATGGTAATTTCAAATAAGAAAACTTTACTCAAAAGATAAACACAAAGCTAATATTTTGATCGATACCTTTTATCTGGGGAAACCGCCTCGCTGATCACGGTACTCCCTGATCCAGGTAAGTATGATTTCTTGACGTTTTCGGACGTTTATCAACCTAAATATCTTTCTGGAGTAGGAAGTGTGCCTATAAATATAGAATTATAATTAAAACCATTCAAGACTATAGTAGCGCAAATCTTCTAGTCTTCCAAACAAGTTTATGGCTTATCTTTCAACATGAAAAAGTAACAGAAATCTCTACATCTGGTCCGTTATTTAGAATTTCATTAGCTTTTTATCTTTGAAGATAAAAGCATTCTAAGGGAGCTAACCCATTTCAGAAACCCGACACACCACAATTAGTTCCCTTGATGTTGACCAAAAAACAGGAAAATATTCCGAAAAAATAGTACCAAGCTCGAATGCTGCGTTTCACGTGTAACTGATTTTGAAGTGTTACACACTATGTTGATAATAAAAGGGTAGTTTGTAGCTTTGTGGGTTTAGCACCATTTTTCAGCACATGCTACATGGCGGCCAGAATATCTGGTGGATTAAGAACCACCGACCCACGGGAAGATACTGGCAAGCTTTCTCACATACCCACATTGGCCGAGCCCGAGACTCGAACCCACGCGGACAGAGGTGAGATGGCAGCGATGGGTAACGACGAGCGCCTTAAACCACTCGGCCACCCGGGGCCCCCAAGAAAAGGGTAGACTTCAAACTTGACAAAACTGTAGCGATTATTAAAATTGCGTGCTCTGCAATTAACACTATGATATGTAAACTGTCACCTAATTCCTTTCGAGTCGGGCGCATTTTGTTTACTTCCCCCGAGTCAGTCAGCTTACCCTGGTAATACACAAAATCGTTTAGCCTCTCATTCCCCGATGAAACTTTCAGGAATTAATGCACAAAGGCGAATTAATGTTTAAAGAACGCTACATAATTTTCGCAGTTAGAGTAAAACATGTACAATAGTGAATGATTACACATAAAATAGAAGGAAAATAGTTGTGGTCTGAGGACTCTCCTTTTTTCCTCTCTCTCTCTCTCTCTCTCTCTCTCTCTCTCTCTCTCTCTCTCTCTCTCTCTCTCTCGGATATCTTGTATAGGATTTCTTTCAGAAATAAAAGAGGACTATATCACTCTTATATATTAGGCCAATAATATAAGGAAGACAAAACACCGAAAAAGAGAGACAAATCACCGAAACGGAATTGCATACCAGTGAAATGGGGTTCTATATAGCCATAAGGACGCTTCTAAAATCATTTTAATGGGCTAAGACAACGAATTGGGCTCTCATCAAGCGCAAAGTTAATTGTTTAGCAAAACTACTTCAGTTTTGTTGTAAGACCGCCAAAAACACGCTTACATTCCATTATAGTGATTTTAGTGTGCCCATCGGTGATACACAAGCACGCTTCGGTGATTCTAAACTCCATGATGATGGCACGCAAATTTGATCCTAATGATGTTGATGATGATGATGGTGATTTTGATAAGGAGGAGGATGACGATGACGAGGATTCAGTGGTTTATATATCTGTTTCCGTCCTTGTTAGTTCCCCGTCGATCTATTTTGTTCTATATATGTTTTTAATAAGTATACATATCTTCTACGTTACTTTTAATTGTATTTGCCTGTAGCCATGTTTAGTATTTAACCTGAAAGGTCTATGCACAAAAATGATCATTCAAAAATGTTTATCTTGTAAGAGTGCTATGCGTTATTAGTTTATTTTATTGAGAGTTTCTTGCGAAATTCATTCTTTCTTCTCTCGAAACAGTCTATTGACTGGTCGAAAAATATCGAAAATTTTATATTCGGACACCTGTTCTCCTCTAACTTCTTAGAAATCTTGAATTCCTGGTGCTACTGCTTGGCAAACTACTCTTCGGTGGGCTGTGACGAGTATAACAATTTTGATTGTTGACAGTGCTGCTGCTACCACTTTTTCTGCTGATGCAGATGATATCTACGACGACAATTATGACGACGCTTTTGTTGTTGTTGTTGTTGTTGATGATGATGGTGATGATGACAATAAACTTGTTGTGTTGCTGCTGTTGCTTAAAGCTATTGTTTTCCTTTCTACTGCATTGAAGAGCTGTGAAAATAAAATGTATTTTCGTCTTTTCCGGTATAGCATATGTTTCTTTTACAAATATACTGTAATAAAGCTAGGGGTATGTACTATTTGCATTTACGTCTCCGTTTATAACTTTGTTAGATTTTAGTGATTATTTGTTGATTATGGGGAGTTGGTGTTGGGAAGATATTTCTCAACGCGAGTAATTAGCCAATTTCCAGGAGCAGACATCAAAATGTAGAGCATTCACGTGACTTTCTGATAGCATGGATTAGATTCATAAAATGGACTGTCCCTAATTTCTTAACATAGGAAATTATCTGGATATTGTTTAGTTATACGTGTTTAGTAATTTGAGATAGGAATAATTCTTTGTATTGGGTGTTTGGGTCTTGTTTTGTATTGCATGTTGTGAAGTACTAATATTCGGCTCCAAAAGGCTTACTAATAAGTCCTACAAATGTGAAACGAGAAAGACCATGCAAGTGTGAAATTAGAGTTTGGCGATGTGTAGTCATTAGGTGATTAGAGGAAAATGAGAGTAGTATTTGCGCGTTTAAGTACCTTTCAGTTGACAACGACTGTTGTCTTGAGGTCCTTGGAAATAGGGGAAAACATGGACTATCAAGTCACGCTCACGCAGGTGTTTGATTCGCTGCGTATGTAACAATACTGTAAGGCTGTTACTCGGAGTTGTCATCTGTTCATTGTAGCACGTCCCCAAAGAAGCAGTGTAAAAATAACTACTGGTGTCAAATGACACGTGCTAGCCAGAGACTTCCAGACCATTTGTTATTTTGAATTGAATTATCAAGGGTTAGCGCGAACGCAGACCCCCACACTAATAAATAACGACCCCGAGTCACCCACATTTGGGGTGATCGCAGGTGTCAGCCCAACCGAAGTGCAATGGGAGGGCCTCATCCTGGGGAAACCGCCTCGCTGATCACGGTACTCCCTGATCCAGGTAAGTATGATTTCTTGACGTTTTCGGACGTTTATCAACCTAAATTTCTTTCTGGAGTAGGAAGTGTGCCTATAAATATAGAATTATAATTAAAACCATTCAAGACTATAGTAGCGCAAATCTTCTAGTCTTCCACACAAATTTATGGCTTATCTTTCAACATGAAAAAGTAACAGAAATGTCTATATCTGGTCCGTTATTTAGAATTTCATTAGCTTTTTATCTTTGAAGATAAAAGCATTCTAAGGGAGCTAACCCATTTCAGAAACCCGACACACCACAATTAGTTCCCTTGATGTTGACCAAAAAACAGGAAAATATTTCGAAAAAAATAGTACCAAGTTCGAATGCTGCGTTTCACGTGTAACTGATTTTGAAGTGTTACACACTATGTTGATAATAAAAGGGTAGTTTGTAGCTTTGTGGGTTTAGCACCATTTTTCAGCACATGATACATGGCGGCCAGGATCACTGGTGGATTAAGAACCACCGACCCACGGGAAGATACTGGCAAGCTTTCTCACATACCCACATTGGCCGAGCCCGAGACTCGAACCCACGCGGACAGAGGTGAGATGGCAGCGATGGGTAACGGCGAGCGCCTTAAACCACTCGGCCACCTGGAGCCCGCAAGAAAAGGGTAGACTTCAAACTTGACAAAACTGTAGCGATTATTAAAATTGCGTGCTCTGCAATTAACACTATGATATGTAAACTGTCACCTAATTCCTTTCGAGTCGGGCGCATTTTGTTTACTTCCCCCGAGTCAGTCAGCTTACCCTGGTAATACACAAAATCGTTTAGCCTCTCATTCCCTGATGAAACTTTCAGGAATTAATGCACAAAGGCGAATTAATGTTTAAAGAACGCTACATAATTTTCGCAGTTAGAGTAAAACATGTACAATAGTGAATGATTACACATAAAATAGAAGGAAAATAGTTGTGGTCTGAGGACTCTCCTTTTTTTCCTCTCTCTCTCTCTCTCTCTCTCTCTCTCTCTCTCTCTCTCTCTCTCTCTCTCTCGGATATCTTGTATAGGATTTCTTTCAGAAATAAAAGAGGACTATATCACTCTTATATATTAGGCCAATAATATAAGGAAGACAAAACACCGAAAAAGAGTGACAAATCACCGAAACGGAATTGCATACCATTGAAATGGGGTTCTATATAGCCAAAAGGACGCTTCTAAAATCATTTTAATGGGCTAAGACAACGAATTGGGCTCTCATCAAGCGCAAAGTTAATTGTTTAGCAAAACTACTTCAGTTTTGTTGTAAGACCGCCAAAAACACGCTTACATTCCATTATAGTGATTTTAGTGTGCCCATCGGTGATACACAAGCACGCTTCGGTGATTCTAAACTCCATGATGATGGCACGCAAATTTGATCCTAATGATGATGATGGTGATTTTGATAAGGAGGAGGATGACGATGACGAGGATTCAGTGGTTTATATATCTGTTTCCGTCCTTGTTAGTTCCCCGTCGATCTATTTTGTTCTATATATGTTTTTAATAAGTATACATATCTTCTACGTTACTTTTAATTGTATTTGCCTGTAGCCATGTTTAGTATTCAACCTGAAAGGTCTATGCACAAAAATGATCATTCAAAAACGTTTATCTTGTAAGAGTGCTATGCGTTATTAGTTTATTTTATTGAGAGTTTCTTGCGAAATTCATTCTTTCTTCTCTCGAAACAGTCTATTGACTGGTCGAAAAATATCGAAAATTTTATATTCGGACACCTGTTCTCCTCTAACTTCTTAGAAACCTTGAATTCCTGGTGCTACTGCTTGGCAAACTACACTTCGGTGGGCTGTGACGAGTATAACAATTTTGATTGTTGACAGTGCTGCTGCTACCACTTTTTCTGCTGATGCAGATGATATCTACGACGACAATTATGACGACGCTTTTGTTGTTGTTGTTGTTGATGATGATGGTGATGATGACAATAAACTTGTTGTGTTGCTGCTGTTGCTTAAAGCTATTGTTTTCCTTTCTACTGCATTGAAGAGCTGTGAAAATAAAATGTATTTTCGTCTTTTCCGGTATAGCATATGTTTCTTTTACAAATATACTGTAATAAAGCTAGGGGTATGTACTATTTGCATTTACGTCTCCGTTTATAACTTTGTTAGATTTTAGTGATTATTTGTTGATTATGGGGAGTTGGTGTTGGGAAGATATTTCTCAACGCGAGTAATTAGCCAATTTCCAGGAGCAGACATCAAAATGTAGAGCATTCACGTGACTTTCTGATAGCATGGATTAGATTCATAAAATGGACTGTCCCTAATTTCTTAACATAGGAAATTATCTGGATATTGTTTAGTTATACGTGTTTAGTAATTTGAGATAGGAATAATTCTTTGTATTGGGTGTTTGGGTCGTGTTTTGTATTGCATGTTGTGAAGTACTAATATTCGGCTCCAAAAGGCTTACTAATAAGTCCTACAAATGTGAAACGAGAAAGACCATGCAAGTGTGAAATTAGAGTTTGGCGATGTGTAGTCATTAGGTGATTAGAGGAAAATGAGAGTAGTATTTGCGCGTTTAAGTACCTTTCAGTTGACAACGACTGTTGTCTTGAGGTCCTTGGAAATAGGGGAAAACATGGACTATCAAGTCACGCTCACGCAGGTGTTTGATTCGCTTCGTATGTAACAATACTGTAAGGCTGTTACTCGGAGTTGTCATCTGTTCATTGTAGCACGTCCCCAAAGAAGCAGTGTAAAAATAACTACTGGTGTCAAGTGACACGTGCTAGCCAGAGACTTCCAGACCATTTGTTATTTTGAATTGAATTATCAAGGGTTAGCGCGAACGCAGACCCCCACACTAATAAATAACGACCCCGAGTCACCCACATTTGGGGTGATCGCAGGTGTCAGCCCAACCGAAGTGCAATGGGAGGGCCTCATCCTGGGGAAACCTTTTTTTTTGTTTTTCATAAAAGTTTATTCATTGATATATATACAATTTAAAAGGATGCAATAGCACCCACGGCGAACACACGTGTTCAGCTACTGCTACAGAAAATAAACATCAAACGTGTAGGGTATATATAAATGAAACATATATACAATAGTGTCAACAAGCGTAAACTGGTAATGTAAATTAACATGAATGGAATTGGAGAAATACGGTTAGTACGTGTAGCTCAGGCTATTCCTGTAGCTGACGTGCATACAGGTAGATTAAAATATAAAGCGTGCAAGAAATATGTGGAATTGTGTGAAGGGAAGAACAAAATACAACGATAGAATACAAATTAGAAAGGAAGCAACAAAATTCAAAGATTGTATATCGAGGAAAGGATACAATTCAAACTCTGGATCATATTACTCAAAGGTATGACAATTTGTTCTTATAATTATGGCATTTGAGGATATATAGCAGTTGAGGTATAACGGAATAGGTAAGGTATGGTGTAACAGGTACGGTATGCTATGCTAAGTTGTTATTTATTTATAGGCTTATTTCAATTTCTAATTCGAAGTTATTAATGGAGCAGAATAATCCAGCTAAACACCATTTATCAAGGAAATGAACGAGATTCAGTCGGAAAAAGTCAGTTCTGATTCTGCATTTTAACCTGGAGAGAAAGAAGGATAACAGTGCATTACTGGTTACAGTTTCTTTATGATAATATGCGCTAATACGTTTGATCCATATGGCATATTTGTATTCAGCACATAATAGGAGGCACAGGTCCTCGAATTCAGGTTCCGGGAACGACGCCTCTTTCGGGAAAAGACCGAATTTAAGGAATGTATAGAAGGTATTGAAAGAGTTTCTTGATAGTTTCTTCAACCATTTAATTACTAGGTGTTGTAGGGGAAATACATATTTGCACTCGAAAAGTAAATGGTCTACAGTTTCGATACCACCACAAAAAGTGCATAATTTAGATTTAGAAATTCCTTTCAAAAAGATATTATAATTAACGGGCAAAATATCATGTATAGATTTGAAACACACATCTCTAGTGATGGGGTCCATGAATTTATTATGTAGGTTCTTCCAGATGTTGGGGAAATATAGATCATACAGTTTTTGGATCTTGGGTTCTAGAAGGAAATTTTGAAGTTGTCGTCGGTAAATGATCTTAGTAGGGACTTGGCCAAAAATGAAAGTTTGGTTATTTTCATGGAAATTCTTAAAAACTGTTATGCACTTTTCGTAAAATTGGGGTACGTATAGAGTATGAGTATACTTATTGAGGCCTAAATTGGGGTTGAAAGATCTTAGTTGCAAACCAATCCAATACCTTGCAAAGAATTTCCATTTGGCTGAATAATCGTCATCGAGTAGTTTTTGTATATGTTGGATACGTATTGCTCTTATTTTACATTCTAAATGAGCAATATTTAAACCACCGTCTTGGAGAGAGTTAACACATACGGCCCTGGCAAGGGGTTCAAATTTGGAATTCCACAGAAACGTAAATATGTTTCTGTTGATTAAAGTATTATAATGTTTAGGAAGGTCTATCACGGTTGCAGTATACCAAATTTGACTACAGACTAAAAGATTAACAACGTGGGATTTGGAAACAAGGGATACATTTCTGCATTTCCATAGTAATAGTGTCTTTGTAAGTTTACTAAAATGTTTATTCCAGTGATCATCATTGCTTAAACCGTGGCCAAAAAGGAAACCAACTATTTTTTGTCTGTCTATCCAAGAAATGCCGAAAGGATGATCGCTGCGGGTACGCCATTTTCCCATGAACATACCGTTAGATTTACTATAATTTATCTTCGCACCAGAGGCTCGCTCATACATTCGGGACCAAAATAAATACCGTTGAATTGATTCGTCCGTGCAACAGAAACCTGTACTATCGTCCGCGTAAAGGGAGATCTTACAGGCCTCTGTTGCACCTGGAACTTGAATGCCAATAATTTCCGAGTCGTTACGAATTTTTGCTGCAAAAGGTTCATACACTATTACGTATAGGAGGGGTGAAAGACTGCAACCTTGACGGACTCCTCTTGAAATTGAGAAGGATTTGGAAATAAAATTATTTACTATAACTGAAGAGCTTATGTCATTGTAAAAAATAGATACCCATTTAATAAAGTCAGGGTGGAATCCAAAAGATTCTAAGGTTTTTTGCAAAAATTTATAGTTAACTCTGTCGAAGGCTTTTTCTTGATCTAAACATATAAATGCGCATGACAGGTCTTTTTGTTGTATATAATCAGAAATGTTTCTAATCAAATGACCGTTATCAAAAATGGAACGACCTTTAACTCCACATGTTTGGTCCATGTGTATAATTTTGGACACAACATTACCCAGTCTATTAGTAACAATTTTGGATAAGATTTTATAATCCAAATTTAATAAGGAGATAGGTCTCCAATTTTTCATGTTGCTTGAATTCTTAGGGTCCTTACATAATAACGTAATATAGGATAATTTTTGGGGAATCCGACAAAGTGTTTGATTCAAAAATTAAATTGTATAATGTTACAAGTGTATCACCTAAAATGTCAAAAAAAACGTGGCATTAAACTCTTTAGTTAATCCATCTGGTCCAGGTGATTTATTTGCATCCATCATATTTATTGATTTCCAAATTTCGCTTTTGTTATAGGCCCAATAAGAAAGTGGTTATCCTCGTCAGTTAATTGAGGTAAACCACTTAAAAATTCATCAAATAAATTTTCGTCAATTTCTTCTGCTGTAAATAATTCCGAATAAAATTTTTGAAAACATTGTAAAATTTCAGGACCAGAGTTATATGTCACATTGTTATATTCAATTTCATTAATAGTTTTCGTAGAACCCTTTTTATTTTCTAATTGAAAAAAGAATTGGCTTGGTCGTTCATTGTTGTCTAAAAGTTTTGCTTTGCTCCTAATTACTGATCCTTTATACATATCATTTTGTAGTTCTTTTATAGTCATACGTAGTTCTTGTAATTGGAGGAAGAGTTCCTCATTATTATTAGAGTCATATCTTTGTCTTAGTGTATTATAGTCTTGTTTCAATGATCGGATTTCAGAAAATGTTAGTTTTGAAAGTTGCCTGGAGTAATTAATAATTTCATCTTTAATTTTAGTTTTTAAAACATCCCAAAATTCTAAAGAAAAGTCGTGGTATTTGAAGTCTCTACTTATAAGGTCTGTAATTAGGGTTTTCAATATGGTATGGCTTAAATGTGAGTTATTACATTTCCAGTAGCTTTTACCATATGATAATGAAGAGTTGCCTAGTATAGATAGAATTACTGCATCGTGGTCTGATTGAGTACAATGAACAATCTGGGTATTAATAAGAAAATCCGCTATGTTTTTAGAAATATAAAATCTATCTATTCTGCTGGCTAGTAAAGGTAATGAAGGGTCTTGGGTGTTTCTGTGCCATGTATATAATTTAGTTGAAGGATTTAATTTACGAAAAGAATCGATTAAATTAAAATTAGATAATAAGGATTTTAATTTTTGAATCGAGATATTATTATAATTATTTAAGTCACCTATTCTATCTAATTTGGAATTTAAGACACAGTTAAAATCTCCTGCTAAAATAATATTATATTGTCCTGTTAAGTACGGGTACAACGAAACAAAAAATTCACTTTTTTCCGAGTCAGGGATGGGGGGCATAAATATTCATTGCGCGATATGGTGTATTATTATATGTGAAATCTACATAAACTAATCTTCCATCGAAATCTGTATCAAATTTTGAAAATGTAATGTTGTTATTAAAATTAATTATTGCAACACCAGACGAACGACTCGAGCCAAAACTCCAAACTGCATTAGAACATTGCAAATTTTCTTGAATTTTGGAAGCAAGGGTTCTATTTTCTACATGAGTTTCTTGTAGAAATAAAAGATCGATATAATTGGAAGTTACCAAGTTTTTAATCTCATAAAGTTTTTGATTTGTATTGGCTCTGAGGCCATTGATATTTAATGTAAGGATATTAAAATTTGCACATGTGTTATTTGTGATGGGTAGGGTATGTCCAAAACAATTAAGAAGTCGTTCATGCGCATATCAAGGTAACGAGGCGCGACTACTCTGTGCAAACTATTTGCACGAAGCGAGCCGGCCTGAACTCGTGATGAGCTAAAATCATTATATATGAGAATATATTTTGTAACCAGAACTGACTTATAGAAGAATAAAAACAAATGGGAGGGGGTATAATCAAAAAGGTGATATACAATAAATGAATAGTAGACACAAGGGAAAAAGAAAATAATATAGCAATTATGAAAAACATGGAAAATTGAATGGAATATATTAAGTATAACATGAAATGAATAATAGTAGGGGTTATATACAATTTAGATGAGTAATAGGGAAAATTATAAGGGAAACTGAAAAATATTAGATAGAAAGAAAAGAAAAGATTGAGAAGTATATATATATTATAAATAACGAAATTGATTATAAAAAAGACCAGGCCTAAACCTGAAATTATGGGTCCATTTTTCTTGTGCATTGTCCTTTTCCGTTCCATGTTATATCCGGGTCAATGTTTCTCCTTCATTGTCCGGGGATAGTCCTTGGTCGTTATCATGTAAAAGAATGGAAAACACATTATGAATCCATATCACTCTCTTCAGCACTACGACCTCTGGTTTTGATCCTTTTACTTTTTACCAACTCCCATGCGCCCAGATCAGCATCAAAGAGTTCGCGCGTATCTGAATTGGGACTTTGGGGGTCTTCTTGAATAGGGGTTGTGTTATTTTCCTCTGGGGTTTCTAAAACGGTGGGGGGTGTTGGAGCTGGGTGGTCTGCCGGGGCCGGGTTATCTGCTGGGGCTTGCTGAGGGATTTCAACTACTGCACTGGTACTTGCTGTATTTATTGTTGCTTGTGGTGGTGGCTGAGAGGGCATGGGTCCTCTGGGATTTGCAGCGGCTGCAGTGGCATATGTTGGTCCTTTCTGAGGACAGTCTTTGCGTAGGTGCCCGCACTGCCTACACTTCAAACATAAGGGGGCTCGCCCCTTCATGGTGATTAACATTCCAATGGACCCAAAAGAGATGATGTGTGAAATGTTTTTAATATCCAGTTCAGTGGTCTCGAGCTTAACCAGCCTTGTGCCATTCTCTACAAGGGTGTCTTTGTTCAGGAGGGTTTTCTCTCGGACGATGTCAAGGACGTGGCCGTAGTCTTTTAATACGTCCATAATGATGTCGTCGGACACATATAATGGCAACCAGTGCACACGAAGATCGATGATCTGGCGGGCGAGATAACGAATGCCATCACCTTTACATCCGGAGGCCTTCTCTTTGGAGTCCAGGACTACACTCCATGGGGAACTTTCCCCCTCTCTGTATATCCCCTTGATGTCTGCGTAGATGATGCCAGCAGCTTCCAGCTTTTTTACAGCATCTTCCCTCTTCAGGCGTCCATCTACTCGAACAGTGCGGTAAAATATGTCGGGATCAACGTATTGATGAACCTCAACTTGAATGTGACGATACATGGTAATTTCAAATAAGAAAACTTTATACGAAAGATATTCACAAAGCTAATATTTTGATCGATACCTTTTATCTGGGGAAACCGCCTCGCTGATCACGGTACTCCCTGATCCAGGTAAGTATGATTTCTTGACGTTTTCGGACGTTTATCAACCTAAATTTCTTTCTGGAGTAGGAAGTGTGCCTATAAATATAGAATTATAATTAAAACCATTCAAGACTATAGTAGCACAAATCATCTAGTCTTCCACACAAATTTATGGCTTATCTTTCAAAATGAAAAAAGTAACAGAAATGTCTACATCTGGTCCGTTATTTAGAATTTCATTAGCTTTTTATCTTTGAAGATAAAAACATTCTAAGGGAGCTAACCCATTTCAGAAACCCGACACACCACAATTAGTTCCCTTGATGTTGACCAAAAAACAGGAAAATATTCCGAAAAAATAGTACCAAGTTCGAATGCTGCGTTTCACGTGTAACTGATTTTGAAGTGTTACACACTATGTTGATAATAAAAGGGTAGTTTGTAGCTTTGTGGGTTTAGCACCATTTTTCAGCACATGCTACATGGCGGCCAGAATATCTGGTGGATTAAGAACCACCGACATACGGGAAGATACTGGCAAGCTTTCTCACATACCCACATTGGCCGAGCCCGAGACTCGAACCCACGCGGACAGAGGTGAGATGGCAGCGATGGGTAACGGCGAGCGCCTTAAAACACTCGGCCACCCGGGGCCCCCAAGAAAAGGGTAGACTTCAAACTTGACAAAACTGTAGCGATTATTAAAATTGCGTGCTCTGCAATTAACACTATGATATGTAAACTGTCACCTAATTCCTTTCGAGTCGGGCGTATTTTGTTTACTTCCCCCGAGTCAGTCAGCTTACCCTGGTAATACACAAAATCGTTTAGCCTCTCATTCCCCGATGAAACTTTCAGGAATTAATGCACAAAGGCGAATTAATGTTTAAAGAACGCTACATAATTTTCGCAGTTAGAGTAAAACATGTACAATAGTGAATGATTACACATAAAATAGAAGGAAAATAGTTGTGGTCTGAGGACTCTCCTTTTTTTCCTCTCTCTCTCTCTCTCTCTCTCTCTCTCTCTCTCTCTCTCTCTCTCTCTCTCTCTCTCGGATATCTTGTATAGGATTTCTTTCAGAAATAAAAGAGGATTATATCACTCTTATATATTAGGCCAATAATATAAGGAAGACAAAACACCGAAAAAGAGTGACAAATCACCGAAACGGAATTGCATACCAGTGAAATGGGGTTCTATATAGCCAAAAGGACGCTTCTAAAATCATTTTAATGGTTAAGACAACTAATTGGGCTCTCATCAAGCGCAAAGTTAATTGTTTAGCAAAACTACTTCAGTTTTGTTGTAAGACCGCCAAAAACACGCTTACATTCCATTATAGTGATTTTAGTGTGCCCATCGGTGATACACAAGCACGCTTCGGTGATTCTAAACTCCATGATGATGGCACGCAAATTTGATCCTAATGATGATGATGGTGATTTTGATAAGGAGGAGGATGACGATGACGAGGATTCAGTGGTTTATATATCTGTTTCCGTCCTTGTTAGTTCCCCGTCGATCTATTTTGTTCTATATATGTTTTTAATAAGTATACATATCTTCTACGTTACTTTTAATTGTATTTGCCTGTAGCCATGTTTAGTATTCAACCTGAAAGGTCTATGCACAAAAATGATCATTCAGAAACGTTTATCTTGTAAGAGTGCTATGCGTTATTAGTTTATTTTATTGAGAGTTTCTTGCGAAATTCATTCTTTCTTCTCTCGAAACAGTCTATTGACTGGTCGAAAAATATCGAAAATTTTATATTCGGACACCTGTTCTCCTCTAACTTCTTAGAAACCTTGAATTCCTGGTGCTACTGCTTGGCAAACTACTCTTCGGTGGGCTGTGACGAGTATAACAATTTTGATTGTTGACAGTGCTGCTGCTACCACTTTTTCTGCTGATGCAGATGATATCTACGACGACAATTATGACGACGCTTTTGTTGTTGTTGTTGTTGATGATGGTGATGATGACAATAAACTTGTTGTGTTGCTGCTGTTGCTTAAAGCTATTGTTTTACTTTCTACTGCATTGAAGAGCTGTGAAAATAAAATGTATTTTCGTCTTTTCCGGTATAGCATATGTTTCTTTTACAAATATACTGTAATAAAGCTAGGGGTATGTACTATTTGCATTTACGTCTCCGTTTATAACTTTGTTAGATTTTAGTGATTATTTGTTGATTATGGGGAGTTGGTGTTGGGAAGATATTTCTCAACGCGAGTAATTAGCCAATTTCCAGGAGCAGACATCAAAATGTAGAGCATTCACGTGACTTTCTGATAGCATGGATTAGATTCATAAAATGGACTGTCCCTAATTTCTTAACATAGGAAATTATCTGGATATTGTTTAGTTATACGTGTTTAGTAATTTGAGATAGGAATAATTCTTTGTATTGGGTGTTTGGGTCGTGTTTTGTATTGCATGTTGTGAAGTACTAATATTCGGCTCCAAAAGGCTTACTAATAAGTCCTACAAATGTGAAACGAGAAAGACCATGCAAGTGTGAAATTAGAGTTTGGCGATGTGTAGTCATTAGGTGATTAGAGGAAAATGAGAGTAGTATTTGCGCGTTTAAGTACCTTTCAGTTGACAACGACTGTTGTCTTGAGGTCCTTGGAAATAGGGGAAAACATGGACTATCAAGTCACGCTCACGCAGGTGTTTGATTCGCTTCGTATGTAACAATACTGTAAGGCTGTTACTCGGAGTTGTCATCTGTTCATTGTAGCACGTCCCCAAAGAAGCAGTGTAAAAATAACTACTGGTGTCAAGTGACACGTGCTAGCCAGAGACTTCCAGACCATTTGTTATTTTGAATTGAATTATCAAGGGTTAGCGCGAACGCAGACCCCCACACTAATAAATAACGACCCCGAGTCACCCACATTTGGGGTGATCGCAGGTGTCAGCCCAACCGAAGTGCAATGGGAGGGCCTCATCCTGGGGAAACCTTTTTTTTTTGTTTTTCATAAAAGTTTATTCATTGATATATATACAATTTAAAAGGATGCAATAGCACCCACGGCGAACACACGTGTTCAGCTACTGCTACAGAAAATAAACATCAAACGTGTAGGGTATATATAAATGAAACATATATACAATAGTGTCAACAAGCGTAAACTGGTAATGTAAATTAACATGAATGGAATTGGAGAAATACGGTTAGTACGTGTAGCTCAGGCTATTCCTGTAGCTGACGTGCATACAGGTAGATTAAAATATAAAGCGTGCAAGAAATATGTGGAATTGTGTGAAGGGAAGAACAAAATACAACGATAGAATACAAATTAGAAAGGAAGCAACAAAATTCAAAGATTGTATATCGAGGAAAGGATACAATTCAAACTCTGGATCATATTACTCAAAGGTATGACAATTTGTTCTTATAATTATGGCATTTGAGGATATATAGCAGTTGAGGTATAACGGAATAGGTAAGGTATGGTGTAACAGGTACGGTATGCTATGCTAAGTTGTTATTTATTTATAGGCTTATTTCAATTTCTAATTCGAAGTTATTAATGGAGCAGAATAATCCAGCTAAACACCATTTATCAAGGAAATGAACGAGATTCAGTCGGAAAAAGTCAGTTCTGATTCTGCATTTTAACCTGGAGAGAAAGAAGGATAACAGTGCATTACTGGTTACAGCTTCTTTATGATAATATGCGCTAATACGTTTGATCCATATGGCATATTTGTATTCAGCACATAATAGGAGGCACAGGTCCTCGAATTCAGGTTCCGGGAACGACGCCTCTTTTGGGAAAAGACCGAATTTAAGGAATGTATAGAAGGTATTGAAAGAGTTTCTTGATAGTTTCTTCAACCATTTAATTACTAGGTGTTGTAGGGGAAATACATATTTGCACTCGAAAAGTAAATGGTCTACAGTTTCGATACCACCACAAAAAGTGCATAATTTAGATTTAGAAATTCCTTTCAAAAAGATATTATAATTAACGGGCAAAATATCATGTATAGATTTGAAACACACATCTCTAGTGATGGGGTCCATGAATTTATTATGTAGGTTCTTCCAGATGTTGGGGAAATATAGATCATACAGTTTTTGGATCTTGGGTTCTAGAAGGAAATTTTGAAGTTGTCGTCGGTAAATGATCTTAGTAGGGACTTGGCCAAAAATGAAAGTTTGGTTATTTTCATGGAAATTCTTAAAAACTGTTATGCACTTTTCGTAAAATTGGGGTACGTATAGAGTATGAGTATACTTATTGAGGCCTAAATTGGGGTTGAAAGATCTTAGTTGCAAACCAATCCAATACCTTGCAAAGAATTTCCATTTGGCTGAATAATCGTCATCGAGTAGTTTTTGTATATGTTGGATACGTATTGCTCTTATTTTACATTCTAAATGAGCAATATTTAAACCACCGTCTTGGAGAGAGTTAACACATACGGCCCTGGCAAGGGGTTCAAATTTGGAATTCCACAGAAACGTAAATATGTTTCTGTTGATTAAAGTATTATAATGTTTAGGAAGGTCTATCACGGTTGCAGTATACCAAATTTGACTACAGACTAAAAGATTAACAACGTGGGATTTGGAAACAAGGGATACATTTCTGCATTTCCATAGTAATAGTGTCTTTGTAAGTTTACTAAAATGTTTATTCCAGTGATCATCATTGCTTAAACCGTGGCCAAAAAGGAAACCAACTATTTTTTGTCTGTCTATCCAAGAAATGTCGAAAGGATAATTGCTACGGGTACGCCATTTTCCCATGAACATACCGTTAGATTTACTATAATTTATCTTCGCACCAGAGGCTCGCTCATACATTCGGGACCAAAATAAATACCGTTGAATTGATTCGTCCGTGCAACAGAAACCTGTACTATCGTCCGCGTAAAGGGAGATCTTACAGGCCTCTGTTGCACCTGGAACTTGAATGCCAATAATTTCCGAGTCGTTACGAATTTTTGCTGCAAAAGGTTCATACACTATTACGTATAGGAGGGGTTAAAGACTGCAACCTTGACGGACTCCTCTTGAAATTGAGAAGGATTTGGAAATAAAATTATTTACTATAACTGAAGAGCTTATGTCATTGTAAAAAATAGATACCCATTTAATAAAGTCAGGGTGGAATCCAAAAGATTCTAAGGTTTTTTGCAAAAATTTATAGTTAACTCTGTCGAAGGCTTTTTCTTGATCTAAACATATAAATGCGCATGACAGGTCTTTTTGTTGTATATAATCAGAAATGTTTCTAATCAAATGACCGTTATCAAAAATGGAACGACCTTTAACTCCACATGTTTGGTCCATGTGTATAATTTTGGACACAACATTACCCAGTCTATTAGTAACAATTTTGGATAAGATTTTATAATCCAAATTTAATAAGGAGATAGGTCTCCAATTTTTCATGTTGCTTGAATTCTTAGGGTCCTTACATAATAACGTAATATAGGATAATTTTTGGGGAATCCGACAAAGTGTTTGATTCAAAAATTAAATTGTATAATGTTACAAGTGTATCACCTAAAATGTCAAAAAAACGTGGCATAAAACTCTTTAGTTAATCCATCTGGTCCAGGTGATTTATTTGCATCCATCATATTTATTGATTTCCAAATTTCGCTTTTGTTATAGGCCCAATAAGAAAGTGGTTATCCTCGTCAGTTAATTGAGGTAAACCACTTAAAAATTCATCAAATAAATTTTCGTCAATTTCTTCTGCTGTAAATAATTCCGAATAAAATTTTTGAAAACATTGTAAAATTTCAGGACCAGAGTTATATGTCACATTGTTATATTCAATTTCATTAATAGTTTTCGTAGAACCCTTTTTATTTTCTAATTGAAAAAAGAATTGGCTTGGGCGTTCATTGTTGTCTAAAAGTTTTGCTTTGCTCCTAATTACTGATCCTTTATACATATCATTTTGTAGTTCTTTTATAGTCATACGTAGTTCTTGTAATTGGAGGAAGAGTTCCTCATTATTATTAGAGTCATATCTTTGTCTTAGTGTATTATAGTCTTGTTTCAATGATCGGATTTCAGAAAATGTTAGTTTTGAAAGTTGCCTGGAGTAATTAATAATTTCATCTTTAATTTTAGTTTTTAAAACATCCCAAAATTCTAAAGAAAAGTCGTGGTATTTGAAGTCTCTACTTATAAGGTCTGTAATTAGGGTTTTCAATATGGTATGGCTTAAATGTGAGTTATTACATTTCCAGTAGCTTTTACCATATGATAATGAAGAGTTGCCTAGTATAGATAGAATTACTGCATCGTGGTCTGATTGAGTACAATGAACAATCTGGGTATTAATAAGAAAATCCGCTATGTTTTTAGAAATATAAAATCTATCTATTCTGCTGGCTAGTAAAGGTAATGAAGGGTCTTGGGTGTTTCTGTGCCATGTATATAATTTAGTTGAAGGATTTAATTTACGAAAAGAATCGATTAAATTAAAATTAGATAATAAGGATTTTAATTTTTGAATCGAGATATTATTATAATTATTTAAGTCACCTATTCTATCTAATTTGGAATTTAAGACACAGTTAAAATCTCCTGCTAAAATAATATTATATTGTCCTGTTAAGTACGGGTACAACGAAACAAAAAATTCACTTTTTTCCGAGTCAGGGATGGGGGGCATAAATATTCATTGCGCGATATGGTGTATTATTATATGTGAAATCTACATAAACTAATCTTCCATCGAAATCTGTATCAAATTTTGAAAATGTAATGTTGTTATTAAAATTAATTATTGCAACACCAGACGAACGACTCGAGCCAAAACTCCAAACTGCATTAGAACATTGCAAATTTTCTTGAATTTTGGAAGAAAGGGTTCTATTTTCTACATGAGTTTCTTGTAGAAATAAAAGATCGATATAATTGGAAGTTACCAAGTTTTTAATCTCATAAAGTTTTTGATTTGTATTGGCTCTGAGGCCATTGATATTTAATGTAAGGATATTAATTTTGCACATGTGTTATTTGTGATGGGTAGGGTATGTCCAAAACAATTAAGAAGTCGTTCATGCGCATATCAAGGTAACGAGGCGCGACTACTCTGTGCAAACTATTTGCACGAAGCGAGCCGGCCTGAACTCGTGATGAGCTAAAATCATTATATATGAGAATATATTTTGTAACCAGAACTGACTTATAGAAGGATAAAAACAAATGGGAGGGGGTATAATCAAAAAGGTGATATACAATAAATGAATAGTAGACACAAGGGAAAAAGAAACTAATATAACAATTATGAAAAACATGGAAAATTGAATGGAATATATTCAGTATAACATGAAATGAATAATAGTAGGGGTTATATACAATTTAGATGAGTAATAGGGAAAATTATAAGGGAAACTGAAAAATATTAGATAGAAAGAAAAGAAAAGATTGAGAAGTATATATATATTATAAATAACGGAATTGATTATAAAAAAGACCAGGCCTAAACCTGAAATTATGGGTCCATTTTTCTTGTGCATTGTCCTTTTCCGTTCCATGTTATATCCGGGTCCATGTTTCTCCTTCATTGTCCGGGGATAGTCCTTGGTCGTTATCATGTAAAAGAATGGAAAACACATTATGAATCCATATCACTCTCTTCAGCACTACGACCTCTGGTTTTGATCCTTTTACTTTTTACCAACTCCCATGCGCCCAGATCAGCATCAAAGAGTTCGCGCGTATCTGAATTGGGACTTTGGGGGTCTTCTTGAATAGGGGTTGTGTTATTTTCCTCTGGGGTTTCTAAAACGGTGGGGGGTGTTGGAGCTGGGTGGTCTGCCGGGGCCGGGTTATCTGCTGGGGCTTGCTGAGGGATTTCAACTACTGCACTGGTACTTGCTGTATTTATTGTTGCTTGTGGTGGTGGCTGAGAGGGCATGGGTCCTCTGGGATTTGCAGCGGCTGCAGTGGCATATGTTGGTCCTTTCTGAGGACAGTCTTTGCGTAGGTGCCCGCACTGCCTACACTTCAAACATAAGGGGGCTCGCCCCTTCATGGTGATTAACATTCCAATGGACCCAAAAGAGATGATGTGTGAAATGTTTTTAATATCCAGTTCAGTGGTCTCGAGCTTAACCAGCCTTGTGCCATTCTCTACAAGGGTGTCTTTGTTCAGGAGGGTTTTCTCTCGGACGATGTCAAGGACGTGGCCGTAGTCTTTTAATACGTCCATAATGATGTCGTCGGACACATATAATGGCAACCAGTGCACACGAAGATCGATGATCTGGCGGGCGAGATAACGAATGCCATCACCTTTACATCCGGAGGCCTTCTCTTTGGAGTCCAGGACTACACTCCATGGGGAACTTTCCCCCTCTCTGTATATCCCCTTGATGTCTGCGTAGATGATGCCAGCAGCTTCCAGCTTTTTTACAGCATCTTCCCTCTTCAGGCGTCCATCTACTCGAACAGTGCGGTAAAATATGTCGGGATCAACGTATTGATGAACCTCAACTTGAATGTGACGATACATGGTAATTTCAAATAAGAAAACTTTATACGAAAGATATTCACAAAGCTAATATTTTGATCGATACCTTTTATCTGGGGAAACCGCCTCGCTGATCACGGTACTCCCTGATCCAGGTAAGTATGATTTCTTGACGTTTTCGGACGTTTATCAACCTAAATTTCTTTCTGGAGTAGGAAGTGTGCCTATAAATATAGAATTATAATTAAAACCATTCAAGACTATAGTAGCACAAATCATCTAGTCTTCCACACAAATTTATGGCTTATCTTTCAACATGAAAAAGTAACAGAAATCTCTACATCTGGTCCGTTATTTAGAATTTCATTAGCTTTTTATCTTTGAAGATAAAAGCATTCTAAGGGAGCTAACCCATTTCAGAAACCCGACACACCACAATTAGTTCCCTTGATGTTGACCAAAAAACAGGAAAATATTCCGAAAAAATAGTACCAAGTTCGAATGCTGCGTTTCACGTGTAACTGATTTTGAAGTGTTACACACTATGTTGATAATAAAAGGGTAGTTTGTAGCTTTGTGGGTTTAGCACCATTTTTCAGCACATGCTACATGGCGGCCAGAATATCTGGTGGATTAAGAACCACCGACATACGGGAAGATACTGGCAAGCTTTCTCACATACCCACATTGGCCGAGCCCGAGACTCGAACCCACGCGGACAGAGGTGAGATGGCAGCGATGGGTAACGGCGAGCGCCTTAAAACACTCGGCCACCCGGGGCCCCCAAGAAAAGGGTAGACTTCAAACTTGACAAAACTGTAGCGATTATTAAAATTGCGTGCTCTGCAATTAACACTATGATATGTAAACTGTCACCTAATTCCTTTCGAGTCGGGCGCATTTTGTTTACTTCCCCCGAGTCAGTCAGCTTACCCTGGTAATACACAAAATCGTTTAGCCTCTCATTCCCCGATGAAACTTTCAGGAATTAATGCACAAAGGCGAATTAATGTTTAAAGAACGCTACATAATTTTCGCAGTTAGAGTAAAACATGTACAATAGTGAATGATTACACATAAAATAGAAGGAAAATAGTTGTGGTCTGAGGACTCTCCTTTTTTTCCTCTCTCTCTCTCTCTCTCTCTCTCTCTCTCTCTCTCTCTCTCTCTCTCTCTCTCTCTCTCTCGGATATCTTGTATAGGATTTCTTTCAGAAATAAAAGAGGATTATATCACTCTTATATATTAGGCCAATAATATAAGGAAGACAAAACACCGAAAAAGAGTGACAAATCACCGAAACGGAATTGCATACCAGTGAAATGGGTTTCTATATAGCCAAAAGGACGCTTCTAAAATCATTTTAATGGTTAAGACAACTAATTGGGCTCTCATCAAGCGCAAAGTTAATTGTTTAGCAAAACTACTTCAGTTTTGTTGTAAGACCGCCAAAAACACGCTTACATTCCATTATAGTGATTTTAGTGTGCCCATCGGTGATACACAAGCACGCTTCGGTGATTCTAAACTCCATGATGATGGCACGCAAATTTGATCCTAATGATGATGATGGTGATTTTGATAAGGAGGAGGATGACGATGACGAGGATTCAGTGGTTTATATATCTGTTTCCGTCCTTGTTAGTTCCCCGTCGATCTATTTTGTTCTATATATGTTTTTAATAAGTATACATATCTTCTACGTTACTTTTAATTGTATTTGCCTGTAGCCATGTTTAGTATTCAACCTGAAAGGTCTATGCACAAAAATGATCATTCAGAAACGTTTATCTTGTAAGAGTGCTATGCGTTATTAGTTTATTTTATTGAGAGTTTCTTGCGAAATTCATTCTTTCTTCTCTCGAAACAGTCTATTGACTGGTCGAAAAATATCGAAAATTTTATATTCGGACACCTGTTCTCCTCTAACTTCTTAGAAACCTTGAATTCCTGGTGCTACTGCTTGGCAAACTACTCTTCGGTGGGCTGTGACGAGTATAACAATTTTGATTGTTGACAGTGCTGCTGCTACCACTTTTTCTGCTGATGCAGATGATATCTACGACGACAATTATGACGACGCTTTTGTTGTTGTTGTTGTTGATGATGGTGATGATGACAATAAACTTGTTGTGTTGCTGCTGTTGCTTAAAGCTATTGTTTTACTTTCTACTGCATTGAAGAGCTGTGAAAATAAAATGTATTTTCGTCTTTTCCGGTATAGCATATGTTTCTTTTACAAATATACTGTAATAAAGCTAGGGGTATGTACTATTTGCATTTACGTCTCCGTTTATAACTTTGTTAGATTTTAGTGATTATTTGTTGATTATGGGGAGTTGGTGTTGGGAAGATATTTCTCAACGCGAGTAATTAGCCAATTTCCAGGAGCAGACATCAAAATGTAGAGCATTCACGTGACTTTCTGATAGCATGGATTAGATTCATAAAATGGACTGTCCCTAATTTCTTAACATAGGAAATTATCTGGATATTGTTTAGTTATACGTGTTTAGTAATTTGAGATAGGAATAATTCTTTGTATTGGGTGTTTGGGTCGTGTTTTGTATTGCATGTTGTGAAGTACTAATATTCGGCTCCAAAAGGCTTACTAATAAGTCCTACAAATGTGAAACGAGAAAGACCATGCAAGTGTGAAATTAGAGTTTGGCGATGTGTAGTCATTAGGTGATTAGAGGAAAATGAGAGTAGTATTTGCGCGTTTAAGTACCTTTCAGTTGACAACGACTGTTGTCTTGAGGTCCTTGGAAATAGGGGAAAACATGGACTATCAAGTCACGCTCACGCAGGTGTTTGATTCGCTTCGTATGTAACAATACTGTAAGGCTGTTACTCGGAGTTGTCATCTGTTCATTGTAGCACGTCCCCAAAGAAGCAGTGTAAAAATAACTACTGGTGTCAAGTGACACGTGCTAGCCAGAGACTTCCAGACCATTTGTTATTTTGAATTGAATTATCAAGGGTTAGCGCGAACGCAGACCCCCACACTAATAAATAACGACCCCGAGTCACCCACATTTGGGGTGATCGCAGGTGTCAGCCCAACCGAAGTGCAATGGGAGGGCCTCATCCTGGGGAAACCTTTTTTTTTTGTTTTTCATAAAAGTTTATTCATTGATATATATACAATTTAAAAGGATGCAATAGCACCCACGGCGAACACACGTGTTCAGCTACTGCTACAGAAAATAAACATCAAACGTGTAGGGTATATATAAATGAAACATATATACAATAGTGTCAACAAGCGTAAACTGGTAATGTAAATTAACATGAATGGAATTGGAGAAATACGGTTAGTACGTGTAGCTCAGGCTATTCCTGTAGCTGACGTGCATACAGGTAGATTAAAATATAAAGCGTGCAAGAAATATGTGGAATTGTGTGAAGGGAAGAACAAAATACAACGATAGAATACAAATTAGAAAGGAAGCAACAAAATTCAAAGATTGTATATCGAGGAAAGGATACAATTCAAACTCTGGATCATATTACTCAAAGGTATGACAATTTGTTCTTATAATTATGGCATTTGAGGATATATAGCAGTTGAGGTATAACGGAATAGGTAAGGTATGGTGTAACAGGTACGGTATGCTATGCTAAGTTGTTATTTATTTATAGGCTTATTTCAATTTCTAATTCGAAGTTATTAATGGAGCAGAATAATCCAGCTAAACACCATTTATCAAGGAAATGAACGAGATTCAGTCGGAAAAAGTCAGTTCTGATTCTGCATTTTAACCTGGAGAGAAAGAAGGATAACAGTGCATTACTGGTTACAGCTTCTTTATGATAATATGCGCTAATACGTTTGATCCATATGGCATATTTGTATTCAGCACATAATAGGAGGCACAGGTCCTCGAATTCAGGTTCCGGGAACGACGCCTCTTTTGGGAAAAGACCGAATTTAAGGAATGTATAGAAGGTATTGAAAGAGTTTCTTGATAGTTTCTTCAACCATTTAATTACTAGGTGTTGTAGGGGAAATACATATTTGCACTCGAAAAGTAAATGGTCTACAGTTTCGATACCACCACAAAAAGTGCATAATTTAGATTTAGAAATTCCTTTCAAAAAGATATTATAATTAACGGGCAAAATATCATGTATAGATTTGAAACACACATCTCTAGTGATGGGGTCCATGAATTTATTATGTAGGTTCTTCCAGATGTTGGGGAAATATAGATCATACAGTTTTTGGATCTTGGGTTCTAGAAGGAAATTTTGAAGTTGTCGTCGGTAAATGATCTTAGTAGGGACTTGGCCAAAAATGAAAGTTTGGTTATTTTCATGGAAATTCTTAAAAACTGTTATGCACTTTTCGTAAAATTGGGGTACGTATAGAGTATGAGTATACTTATTGAGGCCTAAATTGGGGTTGAAAGATCTTAGTTGCAAACCAATCCAATACCTTGCAAAGAATTTCCATTTGGCTGAATAATCGTCATCGAGTAGTTTTTGTATATGTTGGATACGTATTGCTCTTATTTTACATTCTAAATGAGCAATATTTAAACCACCGTCTTGGAGAGAGTTAACACATACGGCCCTGGCAAGGGGTTCAAATTTGGAATTCCACAGAAACGTAAATATGTTTCTGTTGATTAAAGTATTATAATGTTTAGGAAGGTCTATCACGGTTGCAGTATACCAAATTTGACTACAGACTAAAAGATTAACAACGTGGGATTTGGAAACAAGGGATACATTTCTGCATTTCCATAGTAATAGTGTCTTTGTAAGTTTACTAAAATGTTTATTCCAGTGATCATCATTGCTTAAACCGTGGCCAAAAAGGAAACCAACTATTTTTTGTCTGTCTATCCAAGAAATGTCGAAAGGATAATTGCTACGGGTACGCCATTTTCCCATGAACATACCGTTAGATTTACTATAATTTATCTTCGCACCAGAGGCTCGCTCATACATTCGGGACCAAAATAAATACCGTTGAATTGATTCGTCCGTGCAACAGAAACCTGTACTATCGTCCGCGTAAAGGGAGATCTTACAGGCCTCTGTTGCACCTGGAACTTGAATGCCAATAATTTCCGAGTCGTTACGAATTTTTGCTGCAAAAGGTTCATACACTATTACGTATAGGAGGGGTTAAAGACTGCAACCTTGACGGACTCCTCTTGAAATTGAGAAGGATTTGGAAATAAAATTATTTACTATAACTGAAGAGCTTATGTCATTGTAAAAAATAGATACCCATTTAATAAAGTCAGGGTGGAATCCAAAAGATTCTAAGGTTTTTTGCAAAAATTTATAGTTAACTCTGTCGAAGGCTTTTTCTTGATCTAAACATATAAATGCGCATGACAGGTCTTTTTGTTGTATATAATCAGAAATGTTTCTAATCAAATGACCGTTATCAAAAATGGAACGACCTTTAACTCCACATGTTTGGTCCATGTGTATAATTTTGGACACAACATTACCCAGTCTATTAGTAACAATTTTGGATAAGATTTTATAATCCAAATTTAATAAGGAGATAGGTCTCCAATTTTTCATGTTGCTTGAATTCTTAGGGTCCTTACATAATAACGTAATATAGGATAATTTTTGGGGAATCCGACAAAGTGTTTGATTCAAAAATTAAATTGTATAATGTTACAAGTGTATCACCTAAAATGTCAAAAAAACGTGGCATAAAACTCTTTAGTTAATCCATCTGGTCCAGGTGATTTATTTGCATCCATCATATTTATTGATTTCCAAATTTCGCTTTTGTTATAGGCCCAATAAGAAAGTGGTTATCCTCGTCAGTTAATTGAGGTAAACCACTTAAAAATTCATCAAATAAATTTTCGTCAATTTCTTCTGCTGTAAATAATTCCGAATAAAATTTTTGAAAACATTGTAAAATTTCAGGACCAGAGTTATATGTCACATTGTTATATTCAATTTCATTAATAGTTTTCGTAGAACCCTTTTTATTTTCTAATTGAAAAAAGAATTGGCTTGGGCGTTCATTGTTGTCTAAAAGTTTTGCTTTGCTCCTAATTACTGATCCTTTATACATATCATTTTGTAGTTCTTTTATAGTCATACGTAGTTCTTGTAATTGGAGGAAGAGTTCCTCATTATTATTAGAGTCATATCTTTGTCTTAGTGTATTATAGTCTTGTTTCAATGATCGGATTTCAGAAAATGTTAGTTTTGAAAGTTGCCTGGAGTAATTAATAATTTCATCTTTAATTTTAGTTTTTAAAACATCCCAAAATTCTAAAGAAAAGTCGTGGTATTTGAAGTCTCTACTTATAAGGTCTGTAATTAGGGTTTTCAATATGGTATGGCTTAAATGTGAGTTATTACATTTCCAGTAGCTTTTACCATATGATAATGAAGAGTTGCCTAGTATAGATAGAATTACTGCATCGTGGTCTGATTGAGTACAATGAACAATCTGGGTATTAATAAGAAAATCCGCTATGTTTTTAGAAATATAAAATCTATCTATTCTGCTGGCTAGTAAAGGTAATGAAGGGTCTTGGGTGTTTCTGTGCCATGTATATAATTTAGTTGAAGGATTTAATTTACGAAAAGAATCGATTAAATTAAAATTAGATAATAAGGATTTTAATTTTTGAATCGAGATATTATTATAATTATTTAAGTCACCTATTCTATCTAATTTGGAATTTAAGACACAGTTAAAATCTCCTGCTAAAATAATATTATATTGTCCTGTTAAGTACGGGTACAACGAAACAAAAAATTCACTTTTTTCCGAGTCAGGGATGGGGGGCATAAATATTCATTGCGCGATATGGTGTATTATTATATGTGAAATCTACATAAACTAATCTTCCATCGAAATCTGTATCAAATTTTGAAAATGTAATGTTGTTATTAAAATTAATTATTGCAACACCAGACGAACGACTCGAGCCAAAACTCCAAACTGCATTAGAACATTGCAAATTTTCTTGAATTTTGGAAGAAAGGGTTCTATTTTCTACATGAGTTTCTTGTAGAAATAAAAGATCGATATAATTGGAAGTTACCAAGTTTTTAATCTCATAAAGTTTTTGATTTGTATTGGCTCTGAGGCCATTGATATTTAATGTAAGGATATTAATTTTGCACATGTGTTATTTGTGATGGGTAGGGTATGTCCAAAACAATTAAGAAGTCGTTCATGCGCATATCAAGGTAACGAGGCGCGACTACTCTGTGCAAACTATTTGCACGAAGCGAGCCGGCCTGAACTCGTGATGAGCTAAAATCATTATATATGAGAATATATTTTGTAACCAGAACTGACTTATAGAAGGATAAAAACAAATGGGAGGGGGTATAATCAAAAAGGTGATATACAATAAATGAATAGTAGACACAAGGGAAAAAGAAACTAATATAACAATTATGAAAAACATGGAAAATTGAATGGAATATATTCAGTATAACATGAAATGAATAATAGTAGGGGTTATATACAATTTAGATGAGTAATAGGGAAAATTATAAGGGAAACTGAAAAATATTAGATAGAAAGAAAAGAAAAGATTGAGAAGTATATATATATTATAAATAACGGAATTGATTATAAAAAAGACCAGGCCTAAACCTGAAATTATGGGTCCATTTTTCTTGTGCATTGTCCTTTTCCGTTCCATGTTATATCCGGGTCCATGTTTCTCCTTCATTGTCCGGGGATAGTCCTTGGTCGTTATCATGTAAAAGAATGGAAAACACATTATGAATCCATATCACTCTCTTCAGCACTACGACTTCTGGTTTTGACCCTTTTACTTTTTACCAACTCCCATGCACCCAGATCAGCATCAAAGAGTTCGCGCTTATCTGAATTTGGACTTTGGGGGTCTTCTTGAATAGGGGTTGTCTTATTTTCCTCTGGGGTTTCTAAAAATGTGTGTGTGGGGGGGGGGTGTTGGAGCTGGGTTGTCTGCCGGGGCCGGGTTATCTGCTGGGGCTTGCTAAGGGATTTCAACTAATGCACTGGTACTTGCTGTATTTGTTGTTGCTTGTGGTGGTGGCTGAGAGTGAATGGGTAATCTGGGATTTGCAGTGGCATATGTTGGTCCTTTCTGAGGACAGTCTTTGCGTAGGTGCCCGCACTGCCTACACTTCAAACATAAGGGGGCTCGCCCCTTCATGGTGATTAACATTCCAATGGACCCAAAAGAGATGATGTGTGGAATGTTTTTAATATCCAGTTCAGTGGTCTCGAGCTTAACCAGCCTTGTGCCATTCTCTACAAGGGTGTCTTTGTTCAGGAGGGTTTTCTCTCGGACGATGTCAAGGACGTGGCCGTAGTCTTTTAATACGTCCATAATGATGTCGTCGGACACATATAATGGCAACCAGTGCACACGAAGATCGATGATCTGGCGGCGAGATAACGAATGCCATCACCTTTACATCCGGAGGCCTCCTCTTTGGAGTCCAGGACTACACTCCATGGGGAACTTTCTCCCTCTCTGTATATCCCCTTGATGTCTGCGTAGATGATGCCAGCAGCTTCCAGCTTTTTACAGCATCTTCCCTCTTCAGGCGTCCATCTACTCGAACAGTGCGGTAAAAAATGTCGGGATCAACGTATTGATGAAAATCAACTTGAATGTGGCGATACACGGTAATTTCAAATAAGAAAACTTTACTCGAAAGATAAACACAAAGCTAATATTTTGATCGATACCTTTTATCTGGGGAAACCGCCTCGCTCATCACGGTACTCCCTGATCCAGGTAAATATGATTTCTTAACGTTTTCTGACGCTTATCACCCTAAATTTCTTTCTGGAGTAGGAAGTGTGCCTATAAATATAGAATTATAATTAAAACCATTCAAGACAATACTATCCCAAATCTTCTAGTCTTCCAAACAAGTTTATGGCTTGTCTTTCAAAATGAAAAAAGTAACAGAAATGTCTACATCTGGTCCGTTATTTAGAATTTCATTAGCTTTTTATCTTTGAAGATAAAAGCATTCTAAGGGAGCTAACCCATTTCAGAAACCCGACACACCACAATTAATTCCCTTGATGTTGACCCAAAAAAAACCCAGGAAAATATTCCGAAAAAATAGTACCAAGTCCGAATGGTGCGTTTCACGTGTAACTGATTTTGAAGTGTTACACACTATGTTGATAATAAAAGGGTAGTTTGTAGCTTTGTGGGTTTAGCACCATTTTTCAGCACATGATACATGGCGGCCAGTATATCTGGTGGATTAAGAACCACCGACCCACGGGAAGATACTGGCAAGCTTTCTCACATACCCACATTGGCCGAGCCCGAGACTCGAACCCACGCGGACAGAGGTGAGATGGCAGCGATGGGTAACGACGAGCGCCTTAAACCACTCGGCCACCCGGGGCCCCCAAGAAAAGGGTAGACTTCAAACTTGACAAAACTGTAGCGATTATTAAAATTGCGTGCTCTGCAATTAACACTATGATATGTAAACTGTCACCTAATTCCTTTCGACTCGGGCGCATTTTGTTTACTTCCCCCGAGTCAGTCAGCTTACCGTGGTAATACACAAAATAGTTTAGCCTCTCATTCCCTGATGAAACTTTCAGGAATTAATGTACAAAGGCGAATTAATGTTTAAAGAACGCTACATAATTTTCGCAGTTAGAGTAAAACATGTACAATAGTGAATGATTACACCTAAAATAGTTATAATGGGATGGCACGGGTCTCGTAAATAATAAGGATGAATTTTATTGAATTGGTAATAAAAAAAAGAATAATGTAACCTTTCCCCCGCCAATACATACACAAAGCTGCTTTGATCACTGATGTTCTGAACATTTGGTTTTGATTCTTAACTATACACTGTTGCAACTTATGGCTATTGCAACTACACAAAAGGTCTGTGTGGCAAATTTTTATATTCCGTGTCAATGAAGTAAAGATATTGATACACTTGATCATTGTTAAACATAAACTAAGGCATAACTTATTAAACGAAAATGATAATAGGTGTCAGAGGTAATCAACTGTACTTCATATATATATATATATATATATATATATATATATATATATATATATATATATATATATATATATATATATATATACATCATTTAGACAAGGTTTCAAAACAAAATGACATTTCTACATATTATTACGCATACTGTGTGCACATGCAGAATTTTGGACGCATCTCTTTCGACAGTCAGCTTCATAGGGGCATGCTAGCCATAGTCTATAATACACGAATATAAGTTACACAACATAGGAGAAAACCACTGACTGTTAATAGATTTTCTTCATTAAAAGCGAACCTGGATAGGAATTAAATACAATTTTTGAGATGAGAGAGGTCGCTGTTTTATCTAGATGAATTTCACAGGAATCTGATGGGGGGGGGCCAAAAACGGCCCTTATTTGAAGCTTGCCCTTGGTTGAAGAATTTAAACATTCCATTTGGTGGCAAAGATTCAATGTTGAGACTGGTTTTCATTTCCTCCTATGCAGTAAAACTTACTCGGCAAAACTGCACACATATGCACAAATAAAACTGGAAACTAGCATGTACTTAGGTTTACACAGAGAGTGTTAATTTTATCAAGATGTATAGCTCTTTCAAGCTGATTACCTTGTTTTCCTCTAACTGCTTTATTGTACTTTCTAGATCTCGACTTTTTAGGAACTCGTGAAGCCTCTCCATTATTGGTCTGAAAGAAAGAATGTACAGATAATGTTAAGTAGATGCCATAATACATGCAAAAATATTTGCCATCAGCACAGATGCATGTACCTGCTTTATAGTGTAACAATAAACACTGAATCATAAATATCATTTTAGAGGTCCAGACAAAAATTGTATAATTTGTGGTTAAAATATTTATTATCTACTGACTTTGAAAATCTGATGGAGTATATTTCTGAAAAGGTGAAAGAAACAATATCCATTCTAAAAGGTTCAGAGTACAAGATCTGGGTACATAAATCTGCATGGTATCAAAACCTCATCACAAAGTAATTTGCAACAATTCTCTAGATGAAACCTCAACGAAAATTGAGTTGAATGTTTTTAATGAATGTGCATTCTATAGCATTCATAATTACCTTTGAGACCTGAGTAATGGAAATGTTAATGAAAGGATGTTAAGCACTATATCCTTTCGTAAATTCTGTAGGATTTTATGGTTCCAATGCCATACAGCATACTGTAAGGAATTTTAATTAATGTAAAGGAGTCAAGTGGACCAACATGCTTAAACGACCTCTCCTACTTTGTTAACTTCAATATGTTCTAACGTAAATGTTCAAAAAAGAAGGTACACAAAATCTAGGTGTCAAACAAATTAGTCCTTGAACATAATATTCGTGCAAACAGACGGGCATGGGACTTTACACTGAAATAACTTGTATTTGCTATTCAATATTTGAACATTATTATGTCTAATTACTGACCCAAACACAGTGGTCCCTCAAATATATAGCTACAGTGAGCTACCATTTTAAAAATCTGGTTATGATCATAGATATCACTACAAAATTGTTCAACTTTGTTTCGTACTCGCGTGTATTCCATTTATTGTGCTAAATCAAATAGAATGTATTTCTTCAAATACACCATTGTTTGTATTTTATGTTTATATTTAATTATGATATAGATGTGCTAGAACATACCTCATTATAAGGTTTCCTCACAATGTAAATTACTTTTATTGCTCCCATGAACAGTGTTAGACTGAGGGAGTACTGTATGAACATGCATGTCATATGGGGTGTAAAAATATATCCTTCCGGTCATGCATTTCAGGTTAAGCCCTTCAGTCAAAACAATGTCATAAAACTTCATGAGCGAAGGGTTCTGTTAAGCCTATTATCTCCAGATGATAAACTGACACACACTATGTTGATACTCGCATGGAAGCATTGTCATGCAATGTTGCAGTAAAGTTGTTCATGCAGGACGTGTGGTCATACCAAACTGCACAGATAAATGGTGTCTAGAATACAAAAAGTAATAAAAGCATGACCAACACATTATAGGGCACAGACAACGAATTCAAGTCCCATAGACTGTAATGTTAATGTTTGGCCAGTTACTATATTGCTGTAGTAAGAGTGGCAAAAAACACCTGCATCCTATAAACAATCTATCCAGAGGAACATTTGAAAATGATATGCTGCACACTCTGCTTTTAAAAACAATTCCCTTGTAGGTACCCACTTTAAAAAATCTGGCCCAGTGAGATTTTCCTGTTACAATGAATACATGTGCATGGAACATTCCATGTGGTCATGAGCTAAGCAAACATACTTGGCCAATGTTAGTACACTTTTGACACATCACTGCTACGAGAGATCACCCATCTTGAGGGACCATGTTGTCAGTGCATTGATTTTATATAGTTTTATGACCTGTTACGAGTCCATTATTATTATTATTATTTATTTATTTATTTTTTTTTGCAGAATTGGTGGTTTGTCAAGACAGGTTCTACTGCAAAGCATAAAATATGGTCAGTGCTTATGAAAGAAACTTAAAACACCAAATGTAACCAAAGTCAGAAATCTGAAATATGGGTGACACTGACCTCCTTTTATAATGCAGGTGTAGTATACTCATCAAACGTCATCCCATTAACAATTCGGAGATTTGTGAAATATCTTTTGTAACAATTGTGTTGTACTCATCAAGAGACATCCCATCACCAAATTTCATGCTTCAACGTAACACTGGGCAGTTTGAAAAAGCCGTGTTCATGAGCTAAATACAAAAATGCAATCAAAGCCAGTGAAATGCGAAATATAGGCCATAACAACTTTCTTCTTGAAAGGTGTGGTAATCCTAAGTTTTATGACTATCATGAACAATGCTTGCAAGATAAACTTGTAGCACAAACCTTAACCAAAGTAAACTAGACAATAAATATAGGTCATACTAAATAACTTTTGCGATGAGAGTGAAGAACACATTTAAATCCACCCTTCAACACATTCATGCTTCGAATCAGTATGTAGAGACAGTGAAATAGCTTACAGGCAAATATGGTGCAAAGAATCTATGTGGTCATGAGCTAAATCCAAAAAATTTACCAAAAAACCCAAGTACATACAAAGGTAGCCCTCATCACCAGCTTAGGTTCTATGACCCCAACTCCAAACTGTATCTTGTGACCTAGGACTTTTTTTTTATTTGGAAATTTATGTTGGGGTGTAGGGTCATCTGCCTATCGAAAAGTTGGAATTCGCAGACACTGTCGCACCTATAGTGATCTTTCGCTAGCCGAGACCTGTGCAAACTTTGAGGTACAACCATCCATTGAAATAATGAAACGGAAGCAGTTTTATTATTGTCTTTTAATATATATAGTGTGTCATCTACGGTCTCTCTATATATATATATCGTTACAATGTGTGTCTGTCTCTCCATATATGTAGCAGGTTCGAAAAAAATAAAACAGCAAGCGAGCCAAAATGTCTCGGCTATTTTTATTATGAAGGTTATAATTAAATTTAACGTAAATTAGTTGGCAATATGTGGTCTAAATAATACCAAAAGTAAAACATTAGTCTACGCACATTTTTCAGCACAATGGTATAAACCGGTAGTGACGGGTATTTGATTATTATTATTTGTAGACCATGATAAACATCTGATACATGAAATAATTGCGAAGCACTGAAAAGGCTTGTTAACCCACAGACAGTCGCTATGAAAATAAAACATATCGTCCCACACCCTATTTTGACGCAGTGTCATAAACTCCCTGTTCTCGAGAGAACGAATCTTTCAATGCCGTCACAACAACAACATTAATGTACATTGATCAACATCGAGTCACACAGACAGAATTTTTTTTCGAAAATCCTATCCTTATCGGTTGTGAAATGAAACAAAGATTCACACCATAAAAAAACGCCATTTCACTAATTCTCTTTTTTTCAATCAGTAAGTCGTCATAAAAATCCTTATTAACTATCCTGACGGGGCAAATCAACTTCCCGCCATAATAGGCATCCAGTCTGCGACTCAACGTGTGTTAGCAACGGGACTCACAGCTGATAACTGCATCAGTAACACTGTTTAGAAAGGTGTACAGTCTAAAAAAGTTTGATGTGGATCTGTCATAACTGATTTTCAGAGGTGGTTCTTTTTTAAAGATTTGTTTGATAATGACACGAATGATAATAAATGAAAATAAAACCTTCTCCTGTAATTTTCTGTCTTCTGTCTGTGATTATTTGCATTCTGGATAAATAAGTTGTGAAGGATGCGAAATAGTTTTGATGTTCCAAAAACAGTACATTCAAGGATTGAGGTTCTGCGTGTTCACAATGCTAATTAAGTATTGGGAAAAAGATTACATGCTAAATCTAATAATTTTATAATTATAACTACACAATTTTATAATAATACCATTCATGATTTTTCAAAATTTGATTCTTTTTCCTTTGGAGATAAAATCTGTACCAAAACCAAATTAATGATAAAAGTAAGAAAAGCTTTAGGAATGACAATTTAAATTTCTGTCGGTAATATTTTCCATAAACTTGAGTTTTCTATGTCCTACTGATGTTCCTCTGCAATGTAGTTTTTTTTTCCCGCGCATATGTACAATGGTGTCACTAAAAGAATAGACTTCGGTGAAGTGCGTAATAATGAGTGACGTAATACACAAACATTCCGACGAGGGGTCGTCTGATTGAAAGCATGCAAGGAAGAGTATTAGGGAATATATCATTGTCATTTTTTTATGCATACTTTGCTAAAATATCTAATGTTTCTAAAGTAATGAGAGGTATCACTATGAAAGGAGTATATTTCTGAAAAGGTGAAAGTAAGTACTTAAGTGCGTCAAAATAGGGGAGTTTAGGATACTAAAACTATTGCACGAGTACAAGGCTAACACGCGCCTTCAATAAGAACATCACGTACTGTGTATGTTCACTACCTCTGACCTATTTACCCTGAAAAGTATGAACATACATTTAGTAGTTGCATAAAAGAAATGTACTTTTGTCTGACAAATTGAAAATATACTCAATACGGAATGTTGTGCCAGCTAGTAATCAAACACAATATGCACTTACTGCGACTCAATATGATCCGTCCAACAAGTCTAACGAACTGACAAGGGATACACTGACAATTCCCGCCAAAAAGAGTGGGAAGCATTCTGAAATCATTCATAACAAGAAGAAATCTGCCATATTTATATGGTTTACATATAATTTCTTCTTCCATATTTATCATTATAACTAATGAATATGCGAAGCATAAATTTCCAGCAAAGTATTAAAACTTAAAACCTGCTCACATGCACACTCCGGTACATACATACCAAAGCACTGCCATTATCTATATCCATGGTAACTATAAGAGCTAAATTGATGGTTTTCATAAGAAAATAGACTCGTACACAATTACAAACTAGGTATTTCAAAAGAGTATCATACAGGTTAGATAATTTTTATTCGTACTCTACGGAGATTCGAAGCCAGGTCCGCGGGTAAATGGCATCCATCGCCTGGCATGCACGCACCAATCCATATGCCGTCACGATTAAGCCCATATCACCAAAAAAGATGATGCGACAAAGTCTGTCGCAAATGCATTCGTGCGTAGCAGACACACTCGCATGTCGACCTAGTAATTAATTCTCATATGAACACAGAGTTATTCTGGATTCTTATGACAGAAATCAAGGTATATAGAATTAATTATAGAGAATTACGAATATACACCAAACAGAACAGAAAGTGCTATCCCTGGATTCTACAGAAGAACGCTTGATAATACTAGGCCGAATTAATAATGAATACAAATAATAGTTTCATACATGTCAGAAAATTTTTAATTCTGCCTAGTATTATCAAGCATTTTTCTGCAGAATCCAGGAATAGCGCTTTCTGTTGTCTTACTGGTACGATACCTATGGAGTATTACGCTGCTATCGTCATGACGAAATATTTCTATAACATACATAGTCAATACATTTATACGTAGAAACGGACGACTTATTGTAACATGATTCAAAGCACATGATGCTAACTTTGATATATTTATGTTGCATTAATGGCATTTTGTCACAACAAATTTGTCGTAATATTTACATAATTATGTCAATAATAGATAGTTCGTTTTGTGACGTAAAAAACGTTATCTTCATCAAGCATGCTATAGAAATATCTCGTCATGACGACAAAAATACAACAAAAAGAACCTGTGTGCAGTTATAGTCACGTAAACACGTTAAAAGCGGTAACTCGTCTTGTTGGCATGAATAAAGTCGTCTTGATGACGTATACTTAAGAAATGTATCATTATACAGCAGCTTATCGCTGAAATCATGACATGAAAGGAACTAAATATCTTACTCACCAAAAGGCCTCCTTCGTGCTTTCTGCCTCAAAAGTAGACCATTAACCTTAAGTAGCATCAAAGTAATAGCTCATATTCCCGCTAATGTTTGTAGTAAGTTATCTCGTAATAACGCAATACTATCTCGTAATAACGCAATACTATCTCGTAGTAACGCAATATTATCTCGTAATAACGCAATACTATCTTGTAATAGCGCAATGCTATCTCGTAATAACGCAATGTTATCTCGTAATAACCCAATACTATCTCGTAATAACGCAATACTATCTCGTAATAACACAATAGTATCTCGTAATAACGCAATGCTATCTCGTAATAGCGCAATGTTATCTCGTAATAACGGAATAGTATCTCGTAATAACGCAATATTGTCTTGTAATAACGCAATACTATCTCGTAATAACGCAATACTATCTCGTAGAAATGTAATCTTATATCGTAAAAACGCAAATTTTATTTTTTGTCCTGGCGCTTTCGGGCTTCCGTACAAGACAGCAAATGATATATGATATAGTTGGTTGCTTTTTGTTTTTATGGGGGGGGGGCTGTTTAAAAATTGCTGCTGATGTTTAAGTGTCAAACAAGGAGCAATGGTGAAGCCGGGAGAAAACACTAAAAATGCGTATAAATCTCAAACACAGACTGTTCTTAGAAAATGAAACCGGTTTACAAATGCAAATATTTAAGAAATGAACATTATGTTTGACACTATTCATGAAGCTTGAAAATCGATTACAAACTGCATTAATGGCTTTAGGAAATTTAAAGTAGTTAATTTAGTGTGTAACTGATTTTTATGCTTCAAGACTTTATAAATCCAGTCTAATATTAAGCCAAATTTTTATAATTATATAATTACCCACAACTATAAAAAATAATAATAAATTTCATGAAAGGAAAAGAAAAGCCATATTAAACATAGTTTACACATAGCATCAAAGCACATAAGGTACGTGAATGTACATGTAGGTATTTCATTTATGCTGTTAGGAACTTCCAAGTTTTCTGCGTCACGTGATCAGATTTTGTTTTACCAATCTAAATGCATGTTCCGAAGATTTGGTAAAAAAAATTATTATAAAATTGTATTCCATATAATTTGTAATATTTTAAGAAGCGTGCAAATTCCTGACAATCTATACAATATCTTACTGCAAAATATCAAGTGATGACATAGGATACAATAAAACCTGTCTTGAGAGAACACACATTCTGCCAAAAAAAAGTCTTAAGAAAGGTGTCCCCTAAAGATAATTCAGTACATTAAATAGCAACATTGGTTAAAAATTAGTCCAGTCATTACTGAAAGGTGGTCCACTAAAAGAAGCAGTATATCAAGTCAGTCCTTACTGGGCCAAATGTCATCTGACAATAAGCAACTCTAGCTATTCAGACAATAAATTCAGTCCGACACAAGGATGGGGTGGAGGTCAAATGCTGTATTTTCATAGGTAATTCTGATTCTTTATTTTGACGTTAACTCCATTAACACCAATCAAGGGTGGGTGATCATATTTTGCATAGTACTTCAATTCCTGAATGCAGCCCCAGTAATTGTTTGGGGCTGATGTTAATAAGATTAATAAGTATTGTGTTGATATTTGCAATAGTTTCCATCTCACATTATAATTAAGATTAGTCTGGAATATTATGTCAGTTTACCTTCCATATCTGGGGAGTATGAAATAAAACTGTCTGATGGACCTCATTACAACACAGCTGACAATAATAAGCAATTGTACTGCAATCAAGACATGAGATAACTTCCTGTTCCTCTCTGCAACACTTGCTGGATCTATGTGTAGCTGGATACAATTCTTCCACCCTTGCATCAAAAAGGTTTGCTCATAAAGCAGACCACGCTTCTGCTAGCTTTTGCCTTTTGATCTGATATCTTGTCAGGGGTTCATTGCCTCTAAAATATATTTTTTTTAAAAACAGTATATTTCTTATAACAGTCGGCTCTGGACAAATCAGTTATCACTGTGCTGCTCAATATTATGAGATCATTACATTGTGATATCAATGATACAACATCACTTTTTACCAAGGTGTATTGCAGCACCATGAACTCGTTGTGAGATAAAAGATATAAATTGACCGATCTGGTTTTGACTTATGTCTATTTAAAAATAATGAAAACTAAAATTTGTCTTGTTTTATTATTTGCAATAACAGTGTGAAAGAAAATGATCAACTTCTTTGGCTACTGTGTGCGTGTGTGTGAGTTCCATATATCTACTATTACTGCTCCATGTATTAACCCGAACAGTCGGTCCCGTTATAATTCCCTACAGGAAACCGAATAAAGTATCCGGGATGTAAAATAGTTAAGATAGAAGTCCACAAGCTTGTGGAATCGATTGCTCGTGAAGTGTATATTAGCGATAACCTTGCCAAAATTCTGTAAGACACAAAATATATACTACAGCGTATAGGTGAGGTTTATTTAATCCCATCATACCTTACAAATTTCAAACCAAGCCTTGTTCCGTCAGCGCAGACTTTTGTAATTTGGAAAAATAAAGTCGTCAACGGCGAGTGCAGTGTTAATGAAATGTTATTTTAAAGTATTTTAATCCAAATGTACATCGTAAGGTGCATGGTTTTGACGCGGACGCTCGCGCGGGTAAAAAATAGAAGCCGGTTCATCTGTGTGTGCAAGAAAAAAATTGTATGCAGAAATGTAATGCCGCGTGCACCTGCCTAATATAAAATTCATTTAAAAAAAATACACAAGTGAGGTCTAAAAGGTCCATATTTTTTTGGATATCTATCGTACAACAAACCATAAGAATATCAATCAGTTGACCTGACAAGTCAATGGAAGTTCATAGCATAGAAAGTTTATGGACCCCAAATCCCCAATGTATACATGCATTTTTTACGTCCGAAGGCCATTTTTGACACAAAGTGATGCTCACAGTGGAAAAGCAAGCCCTTTTCCTAGTTGATAATTTTGAAAAATATTGTGTACTATAGTATGGTCCCTATTGATTCTGAATCGTTCCCAGTAATAAATCTCAGAAACTAACAACATGCCACATCTCAAATGTAGATAAGAATATTATGTCAATTCCATACCTTACAGATTTCTTTCATTCTTGCCAATGTTCAATGTTATTGCCTTATTTTTGCAAAAAAATGAGAAACTGAACGGCATCTGTAATGTTGACGCGCCATTGCTGGACTAGTCTGTTTACGACGTGGTATTGCGCAGCTTCCGGCTCTTCGGCAAAATTCCGGGAGAGTCTGATATGAGTTGTGTCCCTTTAAAGCCTTTATGAGTAATTCCCCTTAGTTCATTTCATTGTATGCAAAAATTGAGGATAGAAATATAGAACGTCGATGCAGATTATCCTTGTGTAAAGAATGTTTGCATTATAAGAAGAGACAAAAACTATCATTATTAAAGAAATTAAGGTATAACGTTATGAAATTTTAAAATTTTGCAATGATGGTATTTTTACGATCACCTGTTTTCGAGTGTCGTTAATTGGTTATATTTACATTGATTTGGTTAGCTTTTTTGACTTATCAAGCAGCATACTCTTCGCTTTTTAATTTAAAAATATATTTCTTTATTTGCGAGTTAATCGATGCATTATTCTGAAGTGTTAAAATTCTTTTATAATATATAGAATTAAATGATATAACTCGTCTGGTCAATGATTTATTCAGCTTTTGCTTATGAGAAACATGGGGCTAAAATTTAACACTCACACACTTGCAAAATGGGATTTAATTGTGGAAAATGCCTTCAAAAGATTTTAAGATGTTGCATAATTTTGTCAGTGCTAAATTTTCAAGCAAGCAATTAGAAAACGGCCTTAAAGTATTCCAATTCAGCAAAATACACACATATAATTGCATGGATACCTGTACCATGGGATATGCTGTTCGGCATGTAATCAAATAATATGGTCATACATGTACATACTGAAAACAAGTACCAAACTAGGGTTCGGCCATTATGTTTTCATGAACATTTCTGGTCCATAAAATAAAAACCAGGATATATATATATATATATATATATATATATATATATATATATATATATATATATATATATATATGTATGTATGTGTGTGTGTGTAATTTTTAAAGAAGAAAAATAAAACTATTACTGATGTATGTTTATATCTTAAAATTCATAATAAAAATGTACTTTTTAAACTAATAAAAGTGTATTATAATTTCTTCTTATTCTCAAACTCATTAATTGCAGTACGGGTATAAGTGCAATGGGTAAAAAAAAAACCAATTGCCGGTATAAATTTAAAAAATTTGTCACTTGGTTTTCATTAGCAGCAAAGATAAATACCTAAGTTTGAGTTGTATAAACAATTAAAAAAGTCAGTGACATGTTTGAGACATATAGAGATATTATAAAACGGATTTAAGAAATGAAATATAAAAGAACAAGAGATATAAACAGTAACCTTTTTTAAGTCTGCACATTAACGTGTATTGGTGAAAAAAATAGTTCACGTTTAATATTTCATAATGTTTTTTTATCAGTTCACATTTTGCATGATAATTAACAAAGCAGAATGTTTATTACCTTTTGTAGTAATAATAAATTTAACATTACGATATACACCTAAATGGAGAAGCGGAGATTATGCAAGGAAGTATTTGTAAATAACATTTTCAGTTACATATTGCTTGTGGTCTTCATTGATTGTAAATTAGAAAATACACAGGATTTTATACAATACTCATTAAGTGGAGATTTATGTATTAAATTGCAAACATGACTAATGACTAAAAAAAATGTAGATGATAAGGAGGCAACTGGATGACAAGTTTTGGTTTGCACAATCCATGACCTCTTCCAATAATGGACAACCTGACATGTTACTTTAAGTTTTACTGGTAATTTTGAATGGAAAAGAGACTAGATAGTATGAAGCAATTATTATAGCAAATACATGTTTTATAAACAAAATTTAAGTTTCATAATTTTTGTTATGAATAATTGCCCAGCATTTGTCACATAAATTTTTATTCATGCTTTCCTTGCAGCATTTGTTGTGTACCCACTTCTCGCACAATTCACATTCTCTCCAGCTCACATTCTTTACTTTTGAACTCAATCCAGGTGGCTCTCTCATATAACAAATGCTGCAAGGAATTTCATCATGGTCTGATTCATAGCTGATGGCATCAGATAGTTCATCTTCATCTGTTGAATTTCCGTCACAGGATGCCAAATCATCGTCAGTGTCATCACTGTCACTTTCAATCAGATCAATAATAAATTGGTCAGTTTCCACCTCTCTGATGCCATCAGTGATCCAAAATGTATATTCTACCTCCCGGATTGCATGCTGTTCTACCTTTGCCCACTGAACCCTATCGATTCTTTGTCTGGCTTGACTATAAGGTTCTATGATTCTGTTCTTTTTAAAGGTGGTGTTATTCGTGGCAACATAGCCCTTTATATCAGCCCAGACCAACTCGATAGGGTTCAGCTCACAATGCCGAGGAGGTGAACGCAAAACCTCATGACCATGGTGAGCAGCAAGATCATCAATCACATATCTTGGCTGGGGCTTGTTTCTCTTCACTAACCCTAGAAGCTCAGCCTTACACATACCTTCCTCGTAATGAACTCTGCGGCTATCAAGCCAGGCTTCAACCTCAGCTTTTCTGCTTGCAGTTGTTTGAATTCTAGACTGAGGATCAAGCAGGGAATGATAGCTCGCATTGTCCATCACAATGACTGAGCTCCTGTGCAATCTAGGGAGGAATATCTCTTTGAACCACTCTGTAAAACATTCAGCATTCATCTCAGTATGATAATCGCTGCTGCTGGTCTTGCATTCGAATACCAGGCTACAGCCTGGTACGAGTCCCACCTGAGAGGAACCAGCATCAACTATTATCACCCGAGATCCTTTGCCTGAGGGGACAAAGTGTCTAGGGGTCCTACAGATTGGTTCAAGGATACTAGTAGAAGCAAAGTTGTCTTCCAACCACTCCCTCTTCACTGTGTGGTTAGTGTTGATCCAAGTCTCATCCAGATAAACTATATGATGACCTTGCTCCCTGAATTTTCTAATTTTTCTTAAATATTGAAATCGCTGGGCAATAACATCTTGTCTTTCTTCAAATAATCGTCTTCCATCATGATTTTTGTGGAATGTGAAATTTAAAAAAAACAAATGATGAGAAAAATCTGTATGAATGACTGTAAAGATATATATAGATCCAATTACCGTACATACTGTCCATAATAAACATTTCTTGCTGTAATGTATTAATGAAAAGAAAATTTCTTGCAAGACCTGTGAAGGAGATCATTATAGGAATGGTCATTTCATTATGATTTCTTATGAAAAATTAAAAACTGAAACTTATAACATTTGAGCTTATTTCATTAGCTTCATCAGAGATGAGAACAATTGGTAATAAATTTGCAGAAGAAATAAGTGAACACTTGCACTCGCATTATATGGGAAGGTACATATAAGTGAGAAAGAAAAATGCATATAGAAGTATCACAAAAATGACATAACCAAATCTAAATTTAGTTGGGTTTTTTTGTTGTTTTTTTGGGGGAAAAGATGTAGGATATAAAACCTGTCATCTAAACTTAAATGCATATGAAATGCCATTTATTTCATGATTATACACTTCCATAATAATTTCCATTGTAACTCAGCATTACCATTTGGAAATGTACATTTTCCTGTGTGTAATAAATGCAAAAAATCATTCAGTTTGCAGGCAATATACAATGGCATGCAAATTTCATTATTTTCATGGTAACATTTCATTTTATAATATAATCTTTGTTTCTGTTTCTTTTGCAATGGTACATTTGTATCACTGTTTCTCTTGTGCATCTATGAGAACTGTAATAATATGCTTGAACTTTGAAACCAAACAAGCTGTAATTTTTTTCTTTTAGACCTGAAACCCTGGCGCTTCAGAGTTCTCACAACAGTTGTTTTTGAAATATCTAGTCTCTTTCCCATCAAAGCAACCTGTAAATTTCTAGATGACGCCGGCTTTCCGTCACGGTACATGTCATGGATAGGTCACCAGCTCCACATCAAAGTCATCTAGTTTCCTCCTTCTGACTGGTACTGGTTTTATTTTTGATGCATGCGGCGATTTGACAACAGCATCAACGGAAGCATGTGGATATCTGTATTTTTGTACTATTTGGTACAGGGATGCCAAATTGATTCCAGTATCCTGGAAATAAATTCAAACCATTACTGAGATATGAAGGCGTGGGTTATCAGTAGTTTAAAATTTATGAGCATGTTGCAACATCATCATCCTCATTTCATGCCACAGAAACCAATCTATAATACAAAGAAGAAGTTTTTGGTACATATTATATGTTGCTCAGAGTACTTTGATGTTAAACCTATTCATTGCACAATATAAATGTTAAATATAACAGAAACATTTATTTATTTTGGAATCAAAATAAGAGCTGTTTCCTTGTTTCAAGTGAACATGATCATTAATGAACTTGAATGAGTAATCAGTGAGTGGAGTAAATAGACCTTGGGTCATTACTTTATGCATGGTTATAATATTCAAGTGACTTATGGTGTCACCTGTGCTTGTCTTTCTGTACATCACACCTTAAATCATGTTTGCATTTATGGCACTTTCTCATATATTGCTAACCACATGGTAATACAGCTTGGTATGTGTGTATATTAGATAGCATAACACCATCCTACCAAAAAAAAGTCACTTCTTACATTATTGTAATGCTTTGTTAACTTCTGCTAAGTATTGCATGATTGGTCATTTTCTCATGCAGTTCATACACACAACTGCAAGGTCATACAACGAGGAGCTCGCAGGGTATTAGTGCTCAAAACAAAAACACAAATATTATATTGTTGATTTCATTTTTTCTAAAACAAAATAAGTAAATTCTGAAATCTTTTATTTCAAAAGACAAAAGAGCATATATATATATATATATATATATATATATATATATATATATATATATATATATATATATATATATATATATGTATATAATTAGCAGTAGTCCTAGATATGATGTAGTCATTACTGATCATTCTATATACAAACCACAAGTCTTGCAAACAGTTTAAGTTAAACACTGCCTTTACACAGCAGTGACCATGATATACAGTTAACCCAGTTACTATGGCCATTATGAGCATGTAAGTGATCTTTGTATGGAAATGAGTTCTAGTATGAGTCTGAATGTACTATGACAGTTCAACCAATAATATTAACAAATAATCTGTCAGTAAATTATACTAATTATTGAAACAAATGGAATTAAACAATATCGTACCTTAGATAATCTCTTTATGTGATTGTTTCGATACAAAATTTTCCGATTTCTTTCTTTCTCAAAGAAGAATAATATTTTCATCAGAACATCAGTGGCCTGCAAAAAATGAGAGAGAATAATGTAAATTTGCCAACCCCTTGTGTTAATATTGCTACAGAAGGAAAATTCAACATCTTCATACTCTGTAAGCAGAGATGGAATTTATGATTGAATTAGGGGAACATTTATGATTTCCAGCCATTTGCTTTTAAGTATTAATTTTGAGAAGAAAATAATTACATTTGAGCAGGATAATATTATTATGATTAATTTTTCTTTGTAAATTCTTGGTGAAGTGTTATGTAACAAACAATGCTACATTCAACATTCTTTTTCTGTTTTAAAACTATATTTGATGCACAAGATTCAGATCAGGTATAATTCATCACCATCATCTATGATGGCCACTAATGCAGTCAATAAGCTTACAATACATTTCAAGGCAATGAACATGTGGTTTATGGATAGAAAGGTCTATGTGCGAAATATTGATTATAATTCTTGAAGGATAAGTGATCATATTTACAGACTCTACTTTGTTGCCAAATGCTACAAATAATCATGAATTCTCTAACTTAATTTAAGAATGACAATTTTTTTTTAAAACTAGGATCAAAGTACATTAAGGAACAACCCTTCACAAAATAATGCAAGAACAGAATATATAAATAGGTTATATGGAAAGAATTATATATATATATATATATATATATATATATATATATATATATATATATATATATATATATTTATATATATTTATATATATATATATATATATATATATATATATATATATATATATATATATATATAATAAATTGTAAGACTTCCCAGATCATAATCGTTTTTAAATACTTTTCTTCTTATTTTGTCAGTTGAATTATTCCACATAAAGAAAAAAAAAACATTTGTGCATTTTTTAATTTTTTTATTTTATGACAAGGTATTATTTACTTGAGTTACATGTAATGTTAAGTTTTTTTTACAACTCTGATCCTACCAAATGGTGTCTGACATCTATTTGACCCGATTTATTTTTTTTTTTACATTCCTCATTTTATTTGTAATTATTTATTACTATACCATTTTTAAAAAAAGTCCACGTTGAACATTTTACACCTGGTAAACTCATTGTCTTCTCAATTTATCTGATAAATAATGCAAATAGTGATGGTAACAATTATAACATTGATGGAATATAACACATGTATTTGAAGAAGAACAGGACTGTGGTAGGATAGAAATAAATGGATGAATAACATTTTAAAAACAAATGTTTGATAATAAATAATAAGGCTCCAACACTATCATTATTATCATCATCATCTTTATTATTAATAATGCAACTAATAACAATGATAATGATGAATGAGATATAAATGGAACATAACACCTGTTTTTCTGGAACAAATGTATAGCAGTAGAATACAATTAAATTGATGAAGATCATGAATAAATTATTCCTTAATATTAATGATTTTAATAATGATGAAAACTGCACCTGTTTACTAATGAAAGAAAAGGTAAGATTATAGAATATGTAATGATATATTTTATTTCTTGTACAGTGTGAATAATATATGCTTCATATGAAAAAGAATTATGAAAAGCATTATGAATAACAGTGAATCTGGTTTCCATGTTGGTAGAAGACAATACTTGAGACACTTTTACATATATGATAACTATTCATGTTATTATATCACTCATAAAAGAAATAATACACATTTCCAACAAAAGATTATGATCCTGATGGCACATATTATACATATTAGGATGATTACCATTACATTTGATATAGCAGATTATGGCCATTTGAATAATTATGGTAAATTTTCAGTACAAGTTACAAATTTTTTTTTTTTTAAAAATCAACATTTCCATAATTTTTATAATTCTGTCCTTGTCATTTCTATACATAATTTTGTAATTTTTATTCACCCAAATGTAATATGAATGTGTAAATAACCCATGTCTTCTGACTTTCATATGTAATAATAATAATAATAAGAAAAACAATAATGTCTTAAATTGTTTTGCACATCAATCACACCTTATTACAGTGTTGTAGGCAGATTGATGACACATCAACTTTTTACTTCTTAAAGTATAATTACTAAATTTAGAAGTAAGATATATACAAATTAAATTTCCCATATATACTTACAGTACATTTTTTAAGATTGAGATTAGGTTGTGCACCATGATCTGACAATTTTGATATTTTGGTGCGTTTATTTTCGATTGAAGTCATTTTGAAAAGCTGTATGGTGACTACATGTATGTTAAAAAGCAGACGATGTTTATTTACATACCGCACGTGCGTCCGGAACATCCCGTCATCCCTCCATATAGCATAGACTCTTCCGGCTTCCGGAAAACAACCGAAACTTTATCATTGTCGTCTCCGTTGAGCGCCACATTTTTTTGCAAAAACAAGGCAGTAACATCGAACATTGGCAAGAATGAAAGAAATTTCTAAGGTATGGAATTGACATAATATTCTTATCAGCATTTGAGACGTGGCATGAGGTTAGTTTCTGCGATTTATTACTGGGTACGATTCAGAATCCATAGGGCTTATACTATAAACAGCTTGATACAATTCATTCAGTTGCCATCCAGGCGGGTTTTGAGATATTCTGCATGCCTTGAACACACGTATCTACTGCTATGGGTGGCTAGGTCTGCTTCCTTGCCTACTATTGATATTTCACTGTCTACATACAGTGAACTGACTATGGGAGGTGTACAGGCCTCAAATCAATTTGAAGAACAAAACAAGCCCGAAACACCTGGTTCTAAAATATATCCATATCTTTAATTATTAAACAATAATAGCTCAAAAAGTCACATCATACCTTACGTTAAGAAATTTGACAGGGGCCAGTTTACTAAACTGTTATCTGACACTGATGCTGTACACAACGTTCAAGATACCAAATGTTATAACCGGTAAAATAAAAGTAACGAAACTACAATGACGAAATTCTCTTCATACGGTTGTTCTCTGCCACTAGTCACATCAGAAATAAACACACAAAAAAAGGAAAAGAAAAAAAAAAGGGCTGAGAACAACTTGTTGGTCTAGGGCTAACCCTGTTCTTTTCACTACACGAAATCATACGACTCGCGAGATTACTCAAAACGTGGCAAGGACATTTATCTGTGCGTAATATGGCTGTAACTGTGCCGGAACGTCTGTAGTGACTGAAAATGGGTGTATTCGCTTTCATTTTTGGTGAGATATTCCACAATGATTGATGTTTATGAATACGAAATTAAAAACAAATCTTTAGAAAAAAAATATTAAAATGGCGGTTTAATGGTTAAAATTCAAGACTCAAATAATAGGTGCATCACTTCTCTATAATGACTCGCTGACTTGATACGACAGTGGAAGTGTACATTTGAAAAAACATACTTACATAGCAGTTTATTACGATATAATCTGATATAAACATTTACAAATACCAAAGTTTTAATGTTCAGATTTTATATTAATTAATATTTAGTAACATGGAAACATTGACTAAAATTTAATTATATTAATATGAGTTCATTGCAAATAGAGCCTTGAGAAGCACTCGATGCATACAACAACGATAATAACTGACAACTGGTGTACAAAGCATTGAGAAACACTCATTAGCGTTACAATATAATGAATAACTTGTGAATAGAGCCTTGAGAAACACTCAATGGTTTTACAATCAAACTTAAACTTAGTATTATTATTATTATTATTATTAGAAGGAATACTTTATTCAGAAATATAATCCACCGGCCAAAATTACATAATAAACAAACAAACACATCAGGTGAGTATAACAAGTTCAAGTACATAAATGTAAGTACTTACATTTTTATAATAGTTTTCTTTGCTCCCTGCTATAGAGTACAGACTTACAAACTGATACAATAGGTTCTCTGTGATTACTTCTCAATGCATCACACATTTTAAATTCACGTGGGTTCAAATACAGAAACAGGTAAATACTTCACACGAACGTCTGTAAATCTTGGACAACAGCAAATAAATTGATATTCTGTTTCTACAAAATTAAGATCGCAGTATGGACATAGTCTATCTTCATATTTCACTTTCTCAATGCGTCCTCAATTAACCTTAACATCAGGTAATTGTAGAGCTACTACTTGTACCATCAAGCCAAGAGTTACATTTTATAACGCTATTTAGGCAATCGATTCTCTGACATTTCAAGTAGTTTCAACCAATATTTAATTGGTCTGGCAATGTATACAGATTTAAGAGAGTTACGGCGTAATTCTACCCGCACAAAACAGCTAGGACTAGATTTGCCTAACTGTAAGACATATTTACAAAAATTATCATGCACTTTTTCTACATCACGGGCTTCAATAAAGCCCCATACTTTAGAAGCATAGGTCAAAACGGGCAAAATCGTACTGTCAAAAATTTTAAATAAAATATTTACAGACAATTTTCCAAATTTAATCAATTTAATTTTCAGAGCATGCGCTGCCTTAGATGCATGTTCTGCTAATCTTTTTTGACATTTGTTCCAAACTCCCCTTGACGAGAAAACAACCCCTAAGTGTTTATAATAAGAACTAACCTTAAGTTTCTAGTCCCCAAAATACCATTTTTTATAACCTCTTAAATCACCGTTCTTTCGGAAAACCACTACCTCAGTTTTATCAAGATTTACCTGAAGTTTCCAATAGTCACAGTATTGGATAAGTCTATCTAATAAATGTTGCATTTCAATTGCTGTATTGCCCAGTAATACGAGATCATCTGCATAAAGGAGAAGAAAAAGCTTCAGCACATTTTCTATGTCAATACCACAGTTATCATCAGAAAGTGTACTTTGCAGGTCATTTAGAAAAGTGAGAAAATCAGTGGTGAAAATATGCAGCCGTGTCTAACATCTATTGAACACTGAAATATATCACTTAATCCATTCGAGGTTATTACACAAGCTCTAATATGCATATATTGCTTGCAACATTTTCAGCATCTTTGTACTTAAGTTACATTAAGCTTATACCATAGAGCTTTCCTATCAATTCTATCAAAGGCCTTCTCAAAGTCTATCAATGCCCAATAAAATCGGCCCTTTTTCTTCCTCAAATATTTCCAAATAATAGTATTCAGAACATATATGTTATCTACAGTACTGTAACCGCTTCTAAATCCCGCTTGTTTTTCACCTAGTATATGATTTTCTTCTACCCATTGTCTGAGCCTTTTATTGAGAATATTAGTAAAACCTTTACTCATAACTGGTAACGGACTTATTCCTCTGTAATTATATGGGTCATTTTGGTAACCTTTTGAAGAAGTGAAACAATTGTAGCTATACACCAGTCTTTTGGAAAGTACGAGGCATGAAATATTGCATTAAACAAATATGTGAGTAATGGTAAAATGTAATTTTCAGAGACTTCTCAAATTTCACAACTTAAAAAAATCCTCCTGGAGCTTTCCCTGCTTTTCATTTCATTTATTGCTTTCCTTGCCTCGTCTTCAGTAATATATGCATCAAGATCATCCCATGTTGTATTATTCAAGGAGTACAACGTATTAAATGAGTCAGGGCTAGGAGGATTAAATACACCATAAAAATGCTCAAACCATCTTAGCTTGGAAATTTGTTGTTGGTCATGCCATGATCTCAATCTAAGTTAATTCCAACATGCTACAGAATCTCTATTTTTAAGAGCAGAGACTAGCCTATTTTGTAATCTAGTTTCATATTGTCCTCTCTTTGTGCGGTTAATTTCCTGTAACTTTTTAAAGACAGTGATAAGTTTCCAAGTTTTAAGCGGATCTATTAAACCTAAAGCTTCTTAGGGCCTTCACTGTCAATCTTTTTAGCATTTTCATATTCATTATCAAACCACTCCTGTTTTTGTACTGACACCGACCCTTGAAAAGGGGACTTCTTGGTCACTCTTTTCATACCAGATCTATCTGCAGCGAATTGAATGATTTATACTAAAGAGTCTATTGCTCTATCAAAGCTTCTATTCTCAATCATTTCAAAATATTGATCATAAGGGACAAATAAAAATGGGTCATGTAGGCATGAAGAAAACTGGGTTTCATACTCGTGTGACTACGTAAATTTGTATTGATCTGACTTACTATCATCCTCCTTACTTTCTTCCTCTGAGCTACATTTGACATTAAGATTTAGAGTAAGATGCAATGGCATATGTATTGATTCTAACCTCTCTATGACATCAAATACTCTGATTACCTCGAGCGATTGACTCTGCCAGAAAATAATCAATAACTTGCTGAATTATTACAATAACAAGTATAGGATCCGATGTTTTTGTCCACTCCAGACCTTCCATTAACTACCAGTGGATTTACAAAGTTCTAAAAGAGCATACCCATGATGATTGCGTTCCCTTGTAACCATATTTGATCTACTTGTGGGCACATTGTCAGCAAAATAATCAATATTATCAAGTAACTGTAAAGTTGTATCAAAGTCTATGTAGTCATTTTCCTGTGTTGTATAAGCATTGAAATCTCCTCCCAACAAGAAATGAGCATCTGGTTCCAAGGATTTAAAATGTGCAATATCATTTTCAACTATAGATAAAGTCTCTTCATCCGAGTGCACAGATGTATTTTCAGGTGTATAGTATATAAAAACCTATTATAATATTGTAAGGTATACCAATATTTACACTGTTAAGCTTCATCCACAAAATAGTATTAGATTCACTAGATAAAGCTTCAACTTAATAAATCTGCAACCACATTTTTAACAAAACATACTATTCCACCCGAATTCCTAATAGCATTAAGTTTTTTAGGTCTTACACATGCGAGTGTTTTGTATCCCACTATATTAAACTGATCAGAACTCTCTGCCCAAGTCTCAAGAAATCCAAGAAATTAATACTGTGTAATAAAATTATAAAAATCACACTTATCTATGCATTCACTGGTTCCAGCTAACTTTTTCCCCAGTCCTGATATGTTCCATGCAAGAAATTTTTATGCAGATGGGTCGTTACCAGTAATAAAATTATCCACTGAACTGATACAAGTATTGTTTCCACTCATCATATCGTGTACTGGGCCTCGGCCTGATTCCTATCCAGAAGCTGTAATTTGACCCTTTTGTGTCTCATCATATACATACACTTTACCATCTACAACAAGTTTGTCTTGTCTCAAATATGCCATCTTGTTCTGTCTAAAACAGTCCTTTAGAAATGGTTTTAGATTTTTTCGAATGTTCCTAACTCTCCGGAAAATCTTCAGATATTCCGATTTGGTGAGCCTTAGCTAGTTCTCTATTCTCAGTTGCATATATTCCTCCTGTTTCCCTTGCTTCTTTTCTACTTTGTCTCTACTTTTCTACAATTATTGATTTGTCCTTATAACGTGTGAATTTCACAATTGCTGGCGGTAGTGAGGATTTTGCAATGAGTCTATGGGCCCTTTCCACTGAAATATTTGCATCATCAATCTTAAGATATAACATGTTTTACTCAGTCTTACAGATTAGTAAGTTGTAGGTAAATGAAGTGAAAATGTGCTAGATATGGAGATTTCAAAATGACATCAAGGGTGTAAGCACAGGATTAAACTTGACATAGTGACGCCCAGAAATGTGAAGCAATGAGCATGTGTTAAAGTGACTATTCATCCCAAAAATATGAGGTTTCTAAAAGTATGTTTATCCGATTAGGTTCAGCCTTGTAGTCTAAATAACTAATAAGGTACACTAGTTATCATAAAGTTAAAGGCAATGTGGGGTAGGTGAGGTTTGATCATTGGTGCAACAATTAGTACATACCAGTATAGTTGGAAGTTAAGTAACAATGTACTAATTAAAACATATTACCATAACTAAGTTAATTCATGATGTAAATAACATTTTTGGATATTTCAAGTGCATACAGCCAATTAGTTGCTTCACAGAACTATAGGTACCAACAAATTATATATCATCCACTAAAGGTAAAATTCTTATCTCCAACACTTGTAAACAAGGATGGAAATTTGCATATGTGAAACATGTACCATGTACTTATTAAGATCAACTGTGCGAATTTAATGCAAATGATCTGTTTGAACTTTTCTAGTGCATTTGTGTGCCAGTTAACAATTATTAAGTAGAATGGTCCATAAGAATGTGATATCAGCTGATTGTACAATACCGCATTCTGTCAAAGTACTAACATAAAATGTATTATGTACATAGGCAAATTCATGATGGAAATAACATTTTGGGATATTTTACGTGTATGAAGCCAAATATGTGCCTAAGAGATCAACTATAGGCACAATGAGATCCTATATTATGTACTGAATGTAAAATTCTGATCCCAAACATTCTAAAATATATGGACATTTGCTCATGCGGGACATATAACCATGTTAAGATCATTTGTACAAAGTTAATTCAAATGATCTATTAGAACATTTCTGGTGTAATGTTTAAAGTGTCGACGAATAATTACTATTAGTAAAGTAACTAACAGTGCATAAAGTAAAATGGTTCATTAGAATGGGATATCAGCTTATGCCACACTGCCGCACTTTCTCAATCAATGTCTGAACCAAAATGAACAATAAAAAGGAATGCAATTTTTGTTAGACTTGCTTCATTTTGCTATTTTCTTACATCTAAGGTAAACAGACTTGGGAAAAGTACATTTTATCCCTTGGACCTATATTTGTTTTCTTCTCATTTTTCATTCTCTGACAGTTTAAAATGGCTTAGTTGACAGCCTGATTAGGCTCAACTATAGAGTTATCATCTCCATCCTCTCGTTAGATACCATATAACTATGTTTATAAACAATTACTGAAAGCCATACAAGCAGATATGTGTTACTCACATAATCACCCCATCAGAAACACATACCAGAAAGATGTCATGTTTTTTTAATAAAGGCCTCGTTCTTACTTTAAAAGATATCTTTTCTGAGAGAATTTGAACTTCTATATGGTGTAGCAATACATACATGATGATATTTATGAGTATTGAACCCCATACTAGACTATAAATATAAGTATCTTTGCAAAATTTTAAAATTTTTATTTTTAATAACAATTTATTATTTTAATTGATACTCCTGTTTTTAAAGTCAATATACGCAAACTGTCAAAATTTCATGTGTCTAGCTTTAATAATGAACTTGGGATACCAATTTAAATTTTTGTATTTATTAGACTGACAGGCCTCAGACCACAATTAATTTTCCTATATTGTCTCTATATTAGTTTGTCAGTCCTGAATTTTCCACTGTGTCCAAATCCTAATAAATCATATGTTGATCTAAAGTATCTTCAAAGATGAACTCACTGTGAAGTTCTTGTCATAGGTTAACCAGCATTCTTTTGTGAGGCTGGACTGTAAACAAAACAACATGCAATGGGTCACAGATTTCACTTCCGGACCAGCACCAATGCCTCATTACCCATCATGCACTGTCGCCAAAATACACACAGACAAACACACCATAATGCTCATATTCTAATGAATAAATAATTTCCTTTAAATCAATACCAAGAATGTCTAAATCTAATGCACGCATCGCCATCAAAATGAGAGGAAAAAATACTGTATAAATAGACTGGGACTACATTTGTGGGTGCTGAATTGAAAGTAATAATTGTGACCCGAGTCCATTTGACAGGATGAGTATAACATAGAGACAGAAAAAGTTCCATGTCATATGGATGCTCATGCTTTGTAAGAGACACAAACTGTTTGGTAAGTTTGACTAATTCTGTTGCTACAATAACTATAGCATTACTTTATAGCCTCAACTTGTTGAGGTTACGATATTGTATGCATGTAATAGTGTTTTACAGCAGTGTAGCATAAACGTGGCTATGTAGTGCTAACAAAAGGTTAAGTTTGAAAAATGTAAAAATGAATTGTACAAAACTTTAAGAAGTTAAAACCTTCCAAAATATGTAAAATTAGGTACAACATAATAAAACGTATGGATGCTAAAATCTGTAAACATATATAAAATAACAAATAAAGGTAACACACGTAAAATCCTTAAAACGTATTGTATAAACCGCATTCTTTTAAAAAGTCCAAGATTTTCTCGGCTGGCACATAATCATACAGTTCTTCAACCGGTTCACGTCAAAATACTTCTGACTCACAGGGTGGAAATCAACACACTCGACAAGAATGTGTTCCACTATCAGTGGACACTGGATAGGCACACGCTTCGGTCGAAGTTCATGTTTCAGGAGGTACATGTATGCACGAGTCACGTATGTATGTCTTATATGAGATCGACACAATACTACCTCATCTCTCCCATTTGATCTATACGAGGGATGCCACTCTCCAATAGTGGGTTTGAAGTGAATGTAACAAGATAACCGGGTTGGATTTCGGATTTATAACAGAACACTTTTGATGGTGATACAAATGCAATGTTTATTGATGAATGACTTGAATGGAAAAAAGTTATGATTAATACGTGCGTGTATAAGGTCCAAATATTGGACAAATTAACATAATTCGCACGAACCTAATGTAACACAAATATGAATACAAATAAATAACCTTACACAGTGCAAGGACAAAGGTTAATGATTCACAGTAATTTCAAACGACGAAAAGAATAATGTGTTTTGCTCAAATAGTAAAAATGATGTACTTTACTCATATAGTAAAAATGTATACTGGTATTTTATTCAAATAATAAAATGATGAAAACAATGGGATAGATATCACACAAAATATCTTTACAATCCCAAACCACTGGGTATCACAAACCCCAAAATTAGCCCACGGCTAAAAGATTACATGTATGGAGTAACACAAAACACTCCGTCGCTGGCACACTTGGCTATCAGTCACACTGGTCAATCAAGCAGTCAGCATTACAGGTAGTTTCCGACCACCGTTCAATTCCTTGGTCAATCAAGCGATCAGCGCCCACCAATCGGTCAGCAACGCCCGATCACCTGGTACTCAAGCAACACACTGTTAATTCAGCTCTACGGCTGATATGGTTAGCTTTACAGGTGCTATGGTCAACTTATATGGTCGGCTCTACAGCTGGGACTTCGTCGACTCTGATCAGCTCTACAGCTGAAGACGTGCAAATCCTTAAGTAGACTGCTCACTGACAAGACGTTCCGTAATGCAAAGATTTAGTCTTACGGTGAGGCATTTATACACAGACGATGCAGCCCTACATCGTCCCTGCGCTTGATGTATTCGGTTTTTCCCATCGAAAGTACTTCGCACGTGCGGCATAGGTTGAACCGCACTCGTTGTTTCGAAATATTGTACAATATACATAAATCAATCTCGGGTATCGTTAAACACGAAAAACAAAACCCGAGTACATGTATTTAATAAATAAAGGGATTTGTACAATTCCGTGACAGAGAAGTTCTTCAGATTTACCGAGTTTTCATTCCACATATTTTGCCAAGTATGATGAACATGCTCATTTATACAATAGTAGCTAAGCAATACACTATTGTCATATGATGTTGAACCACCTCTACTTAGCAGTTCGACAGCAGCTGTATACATAGGTGGTCGTTTCCAAACAGAATTCCTAATATACAGTGAGTGTTTGAATACAAAATAATTGATGCAATGAATCGATATTTTATTAGAGTTTGATATGGAAATGTCATATTGTACCTTGAATTAGCTCCTGGTTAAATACAGCAAACACAATAAGTTCACCATTGTAGCAAAACAAAAGCCATTTGCGGAAACCACATTTTACCACTTTATAACCCCTCTTACACAAGATAGACTATTCCATTTTTAAAATATATGAGGTAAAGATCAATCACCGACAATTTGATCTGATAAAATAAAAATAATGTACTAAATCTTTTAAACTGTTTTTTGCTTGAGTGCAAATAACAACTCAGACTATACACTAGTTATCCAGTAAATAAAGATGATGGACACTTGAAATTTGAAACCATAATGACCTACATATGACTGAATGAGTAATGGAAAATTTTGATTCGCTGCTGAAAACAGGAAGTCCAAAAATGAAAGTAAAACAGTGCCTGCGCAGAATTAGCCTACAAAACTGACTTTGCTTGAGCATGCGGGGTATGCTTGTTTCTGCTTAAATTTTCTGGCAAATTTTCAGTAAAATATTTAATTGATTTGTTTATTTACAGTGAAGGTAGATGTTTTCAATGCAATAATCAAACAGTTAGAATTTACTCTGAAGACATATAACGGCACGAAACAATACTTAGGTGCTTACCTGACATCATGGTACATGTACAGCGCCTCAACTTAAGGACTGATCATTTAATTTTCCAGGGGTGGGGCATGTGATTTTATTTTTTGCCAGGATAGTTTTTTTTTTTTTTCTTCTTTTACCTCAAGATAATTAATTTGTATCAGCTAGTATAATGGATATAGTTTTTTTGTTTTGGCTATAAATCAAAAAAGAATATTTCTGTTTAAGCTATTTGAGCTAAAACTCCAATGCAATCACCACCAATTAAATGGTCAGTCTCTATGTTTATTACAATTATATAATATTCCATCTTCTTATATACATGCACTGTAGCTAGCAGAAGTTGACAGGTTATGTAAAAACAAATCCCATGCTTCTGAAATTTGACCTTCTGTAGATACACTGTAACACACATGTTGACCCAACAATACCCACCATTGCCACATATACATTGTATAACTTGTGGCATGGTATTGTGGGGATTTTTTTTCTTCTTCTTCGTATTATTATTATTGCCCTAGCTGTCAGTTTGATTCACATTTGATAGGCTAAAAACATTTAAATAATACAGAAAGTAAAAACCTGTGAAGTAATTATTGTATTAGAGTTTAACCTACATTTTCACCCAATCAGCTAGTGCCTGGGTTTTGTCAGTTAAAGCTTCGTTTAATTCTGAAGAATGTGTACCATAAACTCTCAATCCTTAAGACAATTCCTAATCATTAAGAGAGCACTTGACAATTTCCTTAGGGATGATCGGCAGTCATGCAGTTCCAAAATTAGAACAAGCACGCAGCATACAATAATGTAAACACATTTAGTTAGCGCACACAGGATTCTCCATGGGATTTTCAAAGTTACAGTCCTGGACTACTTCCTTGAAACAAGTTGGAGTCCCAGCCGTAAAAGCAGGAGTCTCAATAACAATACTTTTTTTCCCATTGGAATAATTCAGAACATTACATGTGTATTGTTGGGTCACCGATATATGTCATCAGATTGCTAATGCTCATTCGTTGTGAAATATCTGATATTACAGTAAAAGAATGAAAAACTAAGGCAATTGAGAACAGTGATAATTGTGATTGTTTGTGATGTAGCAGCTAGAAGGAATCACGGAAGAGATTAAAGTTCATTTTATATAGTATCTTATTGAATTAGCTGAATTCTATTAAAAATCAAGGTTGATGTGCATGAAATGTGTGTAAAGGAAGAAATGTTGTTTGTTGCGTAGAATTTTTTATTGTATGGTTTGTTTTAAAGGGTATTTATGAACACATTATTTTGTATATACAGTTATGGTGCTGTTTGGTATATGACAGAAAAGTCTTATGTTTGTTAGCACATACAATAAAGTTTTATAATCGCAAAAAGAAGAGTATGTTAGAAGCAGAACTAAAAGGAAAAATGTAAATACAGAAGGGATACGTAACTTTTACCTACATTGCCTTGTAAGTGTGTACATAATCCATAAGGAACACTGTGATGAAATAAAGCTCGATGGAAGAACTTAAGATATGTACATAAGCGCAAATAATAATAGGAGGAATATAAATATGTCTATTAAGTATGAAATATATAACTGGAGAGTAAGGCATGTTGGTTCTGACATCAGAATTTACAAGTTTAGCATATTTCACTGCTAAATGCGGCAAGGTTGTTAAATGTTTAAACGTTTTGGTTCATTAACAAAATATAACAGGCCCAGATGTTTGCACTGTTCTTTCATTAAACAAAATACTTATTTCAGTAGCAGTAATACCAAAGATACACTTAAGATGCGTTATAATACTAACAGTGCAAAACATCTAAATGCATGAATAAACAGATTTGACATAAATAACTCTATCGATCCATTCTTTATTAATCTCGCGTGTGCATACACTTTAATGATGGCTTCCATAAATTACAAGATTTTTCATTTAAGATAATTGGTATTGTTAATTCAGCAATGGAACATCAGTTAAAAGAAACACATAGGATTCACTGTCTGGATACTATCTATCCAAGAGGTTTAAATTCTGAGATTATACATGAACTTGATTGATAAATTTATTGTATTTGGTCACTCCTATTGTTATTGGTGTGGATTAGAAACTCATTCTCGATAACTGGTTTGGTTTAGTATTTAGTCTACAATGTGTTGGGGTATTTCTGCTTCTGAACGTTAACCTATAAAATGCAGCTATTTTTCTTGTTTTTTTTCCATAACTTTTTTCGTCACATTTACATGTTAAAAGATACAAAACTGTATCCACAATAATATGTACATGATATAAATATATTAAATAGAAAACCACTGCTTTTTTATATGTCGGAGACACACGTTCAAAGTCTTTTTTAGTTGGGCTGAGCTAACTTTAAAGTATTTGGCTTACAAGAATTTTGGTCATTTCTATTTCTCAGTGGCAGTTTTCTTCATACATACACCAGCCTGGTCTTTTCTTTTTCCATACTGTTGTATATATAATAAAATTGCCTAACAAATAACAATGTAACTGAAATTTTATAACTGTATTTATTGCTTGTAGAAAAGTGACAAAAATATGAATACAAAAGTATTGTGCAGTTCAAAAATGTACCATCATCCTCTATGGTGCTTCTTTTGAACTATTTATTTATCAAAATAATAATAAATAATTTGTTTCTAATTTTAAAATCTGATGTTATAAAATTTTACATTCTGAAATGGAACATCCATGGATTCACCATTTGGATACTATCAGACATATCTGAAAAGTTCTAATTATTGATTATTTATAATCTTCATTGATAAATTCATAACATTTAATCACTTATACATATTTAAAGGGAAATGAAACTGTTTGTCTCTATTTCTTTACATATGTTCCACCAATAAATAAGAAGTTGTATCTACCTACATTGCTTCCGTTGGCGGGTAAAGTTTTACTTTCACTATGAATGAAACACCTCAGTTCAGTAGATGCAATGCTGCGCATGCTCAGCAGTTAGCATTCAGTGAACAAAGCTGAAGGGAATCCAGTTGTTTCACATCATGGTGATGAGCTGTTCTATATATGTAGGCTACTGTATTCAATTTACGGGGTATCTGACGGGTACAGTACTCATTTATTATATTGTATCTTTTTGTGTGAGTATGACAAAGACAGTCAAACAAAGGAAGTAGTCTTCTACATAAAGAATAAAAACAGTCCAAAAATAATCCTAAAAATAGTCCTCGAAAAATATGAATATTTATTCCTTATTTGTCAAAACTTTTTTTATTTAGTAAATATTCACATTGTCATGTCTGCGCGAGAAAATGCATTAATGACCTTGACACAGACTACAAGATGGAAATGACATGATGGATGAAAGAAACTGTGGCCAGTTAACGTAATAGATGAATGTGGTACATATAAACACTAAATAAAGGTGCTGATATATGTGCTGTGGCAAGATCGCAGGATATAAAACTTGCAGAACATAAAGCATTAGGAATGGAACACAACACTTTCTCCCTCTCTCTCTCATATTTTTAAACTTGCCCGCAGAGGTAAGTTCTTTGGAAACTTGAGGTTGCCAGAGCCGAAACTGAACTTGTCATTGGAGTTGGGCAAGTGGATTTGTAGATCGCTGACAAGGCATATCCAGTTTATCAAGGATGAATATTACAATTGATGACTTTGTATACTCTGAAGTCACCTGTCAACAGAACATGTCAATTAATTATATCTTACTATTTTTCCTCTTTACAAACTTAGCAACAACCTCTCTGCATCAAAGTTTTCGAATGATGGATTTTGTGATTTGACAGTTCACAAATATATCTAATAAAACAAAATTATTCAATCTCATTATTCAATCTGGAGTAATTCCAAAGCACGAAATAAACCACTGAACATAATGTCCAGTATATTCTTACTGAATAATACATTAATTAAAACACCCACATTTTTTAAAGTTTTGCCAACTGAAATAAATTAACCAGCAATAAAACACAATTACAGTTTGTCACTTTGACAACGGGCTTGACAAGTCGCCATATTTTCCAGTTTTGTCTAATTGATTATAATCTGATGGGCAATCAAACAAAAGCAAATAACTGATCTAAAGTTAATCCCATCATATCATAATTTATTTCCTCTTCCTCTATCTTAAATGTCAAAGATAATCTCGAAATAATCTAACGTAGAGGCAGGTGACCGTGACACACGGTATATTTATACTGTAAATTTGAGGGAGGTTGGGGAATTAGAATGGCTGTTGTGAACAGGTGACAGCTAAGTAAAGGTGAAAAGGTCATAAGATGAAGTTGTGTGCATTTGTACGAAGCACATTGGAGAGAATGTTGGCATACCCCTATGCTACTTTTATGAACAGTGACTGAAATTTCTTTATATGTGGTATTAAGGAAACAACATGCTACCTTAAGCAGACAACTGATTGAATTGATTGCTCCCATGTGCTTGAGAATTGAACTTGAACTACAGTAACCCAAAGTACACTCACCTCAGCAGTTATTAAAACCAGGAAAATGAAATTTGTCAGAGTAAACAATAGTAACTTCTCTAAGTGCAATAAATGAATTATAATATATATGTATATATATATATATATATATATATATATATATATATATATATATATATATATATATATAAAAGAAACTAAAAACAAGTTAGGCCAAAAAAAAAAAAGACTTTCTGGTCGGCCGAACGTCCACGTTTCTCATTGCCGACCATAGCATTCCCCCCTCCCCCATGAAAAAAAAAATAAACAAATCACGTTGTCGAAATTGATTTGTGCATCTAATTGAGCCATTTTTCCCCAGTACTTCGAAGCGCTTGAAATATTTGATTTATATATAATGTACCTGCCTACCCTAATTTTAAAACCAGTGCAATAGGAAACATTTTTTTGATGGCCTTATCAACTATTTTCCAATTAACCTTTTAAGTCTGGGACGTGAAAATAACCAAGCGGAGCTAGCAGTCTTTTATGAAATGCACACCTGAAGAAGGCCACCTGCATACTCTGGATACACCGAGTTTTTCACCCACTCAATGAAATATGTTATTCACTCAATATAAGCAAATATCCTCTATGTATAAAGGAAATTATTGGCCAACCCATATAAATTCTTCAAGTTCTATAGGATTAATGGTGGCTCAGTGGTCAACGAGCAGGACTCGTGTCCAAAAGGGTGCAGGTTTGAATTCTACAATCGAATAGGTCATGTATGCATGTTATACATACTATTTAAGTTATAGATGTCTTTTTTGATAATTTCATCGCAAATACCTTTAAATGGTGATTATTCACAGTTCGTTCCACTCATTGCTGATCAATATTCATGGCAAGATTATTAAATAACTGCCCAAGAAATACATCTGACACAATCAGTGTTAAATAGACGGTGCTGTGCCTAGGATCACACGGTCAGGGGACACAATGTCCCTCACCCTCCAGATTTGGGGAACACAGAACATTTTAAAGGTACAAAGGAAAATTGTAGTACATAATGCACTAGAAGTGCTAAAAAGAATGAGATAATCTTATTTGCTTCGACAGTTTTGTCACCTTAACTTTCTCATATTTTCCTTGGACATTTACATTATTGCAATAAACATTTTATCATGTGATCAAGTAACTCGTGAGAACATTAACATGTTTGAATATATGGTTAACCTGAAACGAACTGCACCATGAATTTTCCGTTCCAGATCTAGCTCTCATTTAACTTTAGTTTTCACTCATTATTTGCTAGCATTTATAATAATATATACCCATGTTTTCTTAATTCCTTTTCTTTTAAAAGCATTAAATCAAATGACAAATTGTGTATTTGCATAAATTAGTACCCTTCTCATTAATTCAGCCTGAGGATAAATTAAATCTTCACTGCCATAGGTGTGACTTTAACCTCGAAAATGTGTTCAAATAGCGGCAGTCAAAGACTTTAGTAACTCGGCCAACTACCACAGACCTTGAATGTTTTCATTGCCTGAGTCATTGTTTTGAAATGGATATTCATTGCATCTTACATGTTTTATCATTTTCAGTGACTTTGGCACATCCGCGAAGGAAAAGTGTAGGCATATTTGTTTTATTTTATTTTCCTGACAAAAAAGCAGGGGACACAGGACAAAAAATTGCGGGAAAGCGACGCAGCACTCTAGGTGCAATACTGAAATAGAGATGGATTGACATCGTCAACACGTGGCAATAATTACTTTGGCGATGGTGTATCACAATACAGACTCAAATTATATCACCATAAATGTAGTAGAATTAAAGGTAAACTAAATAGTATGAGCTATCCAAAAGTATACAATAACATCCCTTGTGACAAATTAATCCCTTTACCTAAAATAATTTGGTTGTGGTACTTCTTTTAACTTTCAACATCATTCTTACTTTTCTTGCAGCTAAATTCAAAATTGAAATGGCACTCTTGTGAAAATCGACATTTACCACTGATATTCTGAGCAAAAGCAAATACAGGTCATATGACTATAAAACGGAATACAATCCATTATAAACTTTCTACCAATTTGCATCATAATTCAAGAGGCTGTTTTCAACATCTTGATTGTGACTAAGTTATATTACACTGGTTTTAAATTTTTTATTTTTTTAAATTTTTTTTTGTTTAAACATTATATATAAATCAAATAATATTACAAGCGCTTCAAAGTACTGGGCAAAACCTAATGGGCACAAACGGCTCAATTAGATGCACAAATCAATTTCGGCAATGTGTTTTTTTTTTTTATACCATGTGAGAAAAAAGTGCTAGGGTTGGCAGTGAGAAACAGGAACGGTGGGCCCACCGGAAACGCATAATTTTTTGCAATATCCAACAATAACTTTTGGTTTTCTGATGTAGATTTTCATAATAACACTGAAATTTGTTTGAATGCAAATTGGGTGAAACTCACCCAATTTTCCCCGAACACTTTCTTCAGAACCTGCAAAGGGATTTTGACAAGGGTAAACAATAAATCTAGAAAATATTTCCTTCTACCCACTATATATACTTATTAATTGCTACACACTTTATAAATTCAAAGAATTTTAGTCTATCAGGAGATACCTGTTAGTACTACTTGAGCATTTGTTTTTGTTATTAGTACCCTTACCCCATTCTATACAGCTATGGACTGATGAATAATCTACCTGCCCTAACAAGTGCACATCATATTCTGCTTAAGTAAATGTCCCCCTCCCCTTTAAATATAACAAGTGCCTACCTTGGACTCTGATATATTCAATAAACAATCTGATTAAAATCAAGATCTACTTATGTTATGGTAACCTTGGAATTCCTTGATCACTTATTTTTATTAGCCTATCTGATAAAGCGTTGCATTTCGTGTTACAGAGAGTTACCAAAGATATGTTCCAAATGACTTTTTTTCTCACTATCAGCAGTATGGAAGCTGTAATTTGATTGGTGAATCAAAAGGTCAACAGAGAATGACATCATATCAATCAGTCAGATCTAATTATTGATAAGCAGATCTAGATTTTAATCTGATCCAACAAAGAAATTCTAAGGAGAAAGTACAATCATTATTCTTTAACTGTCCAATTGTATGCAAAGGATATTCTAGGATAAACAAATTTTCAACATAAAAACAAAACATAACCTTGCAGGTGACATACCAACATGGTTTTTGCAATTCTACTAAATACACACGTATATTTTGGTGGGAAAATTACATCAGCACATGTTACACTTAGTTTTCTGACCACAAGTGATGTTTTATTTTTGTCTTCAGTGGACCATAGAAACAACTGATGACTGTAAAGTACATTAATATCGTTAAAATCAAGATTACTTAAAAATAAGTAGATCTGAGAGCCTTTGATAAAGGTTCATGCCCCGGTGACCGTCGGAATTCTCCGTCCACTAACTTTTAGTAACCTATCAGATAAAGTGTTGTATTTCATGTTAGGGCAAGTTATCATTAGAAAAATGTCTTGAATGACATATGTCACTTTCATAAAACAGGAATGCACAGACATTGCAGAACTTTAGTATTAAATTACATTTAATATTTAATTCAAATTAGCAAAGGTGCCTACATGAATATGTTGAGGTCACAGAATCTCGTATCGCTGCACACAATTTACCTATGAATAATAGGTACTTTATATAATAACAAGGAAGATCACATCTCCCCCTTCTTGTATGACCTACTTAGGAATTTACATATATTTCAAACTACACTCAATGTAGCATAATAAATTTATCACCGACATTTAGCTCAAACATTTGACTTTTATGCCTACATCAAGTCTGACTTACTATCCCACGTTTAAGGAATGCCAACCAGTCCAACATTACCACTCAACATGGCCATGATCGCACCCACTTGATATATAAGTGCAACGCACTTAATGGAATGCTGTGCTGTCATTGGTTGATGGAAAATAAAATTACAGCTACGCACAGTATGTCAATTTCGGTTGACCACTTACAGAGCAATGAAATCAACCCTGTTATAAACCAAGGCAAATGATGAATGATGGATTTGTGTGTGTGAAACTTCTCCCTTAACAGATCTTAACAAACTTCTACTTCTCCCATTCAATTGTCTCGGATTTTTTTTACACTTATGATACCCAAATAGCTTGAAAAAATATTCTTGGTCTCATTTTCAAAATGTAAAAAAAAAATTTAAAGAAAACTAATTATATCCACTACATTAGTTGCAAAAAAAGTATCCTGAGATAAAAGAAAAAATAAAAAAATCCCGGTTCGAACGAAAAACCCAGGCACCATCACACTCCAAAAATTAAATGATCGGTCCCTAAAATAGATATGCGATTTAAAACTGACAATGATTTATATTTCCGATTATATCTGAGTGTGGATGCACACTTACATTTTTACAGACATTAGCTCTAAGATGCATACAGCACAATGAAATCCTCGGGTTCAGAAAAGACTATGATTTCATTTCCGATCCACGGGTATGTTTCAGTCCCATACAAACTAAGTCCCCTCCCCCCCCCCCCCATTTTTATCCATCACTGTAATCTCTCCGACTTTAGCACAAAATCACCGTTTAAAATCTAACATGAGCTTCTCCAAATGTAAAATCGCATGATTGTGTGTTAGCGCCATCCCACCCCACCCCCTTTGTTTTTATTTCTAGCTTTCTACAGATTCATACTTGATTTTGTTTCTCTGGAGTCGTTAATTCAGAATTAAGTATATTGCTATATACATATATCGGTGTCTAAAAGATGAAAGAAAGAAAGAAAAAACCGAAATAGTCAGTATATTTTAAATCAACTTACGAAGCATGGATATGAAAATGCTAAGGTAACCGCCAGAACGCTACAATACAGTATGCGTCGATGAAGCGATTTATTTGATTTGTTCAGTTCGTTTTCATTGGCGCGCAGTGTGTTGTTCTAGCCAATCAGCTACGCGCTTCAACGACAGACATGGATTGAACAGCCGCAACGAAATACGGTGATAAAGGACCCAATAATTCGAGTTTAAGGCTAATCGTGTAATAAACATATATTTTCAATATAAACTGAATGGATCTGACTGGTCCAAAATTGTCGGTTCGTTGACCCGACAATTCAGAAAACGACCCGACAATTTTTGTCCGACCGGACAATTCGGGTCCTATACTCACGAACGACCCGACAATTGAGACAATATGAAACTATATATATATTTACACACAGGGTGCTAAAACCTATTTGGTCACAAGCTAATGCAAAAACTTAGCTTAGGCCAGAAAAATGTGAAATATATGTCCCAGTTACATTATTGTGTTGTAAAGTTGTGGTACTCATAGAGATCCATACAATCATCCAGTTTGATGATTCTAGTATGAGCAATGTTGAGAAAGAAACATAAAACAATTTAACTGAAATCAGTGAAGCGTGAAATATTGGTCACAGTGACCAACCTTTGTGATGAGAATGAAGAACTCGTGAAGATGCATTCCCTCACTACGTTTCGTGAATCTAGGTATAACGGTATATATATAGAGTGCTAAAACCTATTTGGTCACAAGCTAAATGCAAAACTTAACATAAGCCAGTAAAATGTGAAATGTAGGTCACAGTGACATTCTTTTGTGGTAACTGTATAGTACTAATAGAAATGCATACAATCGTCCAGTTTGATGATTCAAGGATAAACAGAGCTTGAGAAATAAACTAAAAACACAATTTTATCAAAGTCAGAGAAGCATGAATAGGTCACAGTGACCTACGTCTGTAATGAGGGTGTAGTACCCATCGAGATGCATCTCCTCACTAACTTTCATGAATCTAGGTATAACAGTATATACCGGTATACAGGGTCTAAAAACCTAGATGGTCATGAGCTAAATGCAAAAACTTAACTTAAGCCAGTAAAATTCACAGTAACCTTCCCTTGTGTTAAGAGTGTGGTACTAATAGAGATACATACTATCATATAGTCTGATGATTATATCATGAACAGAGCTTGAGCATAAACATAAACTACACAATTTAATCAAAGTTAGTGAAGTGTGAATATAGGTCATAGTGACCTGTATTTGTGATGTAGTACTCATAAATAGGCATCCCCTCACCAATATTTATGATTCCTGTATAACAGTATTTATACAGTTAGCAAAATACCTAAGCTAAATGCACAAGCTTACCCAAGAATGTCCTACTAATGTACATGTTTGAACCAATTTAATCTCCTCAATCCCCTCACCTGGGGTTAGTGCTAAGAAACCCACTCCAAACTGTTATCTAGGATCTAGGAAGAAAGTTTGCTTGACATTCAATGAGAGTGTACATATATATATGCTTTTATGTGTGCACACCAACGCCAACAGTAGTACAATACCTCACCTCTACTCCAAAGATGCATGCTAAAAATGTAGTTTTTTTTGGGGGGGTAGGGGGGAATTAATTTTAATTATGTAATACTTACCTGTTGCTATTGATTAGCTAATCTATTTCCGTGACGGGAAATACCCGACCATATGATGAGAATTCATCCTCCCATAGGGCTGACTAGAAAGTTCTAGTGAATAGAATTCCCTGTGTAAACCCCACACCCACAATTCATCATTATTTTTTAGGATGTAGCCTTACTAGTGGGACATCAGTGTGGGGAGGGAGGAAGGAATCTGTCAATAGCAACAGGTAATTATTACATAATTAAAATTAGTTTAACCACCAAAAAACTACATTTTAATACCAGTAATAGCTTACTCTGTTGCTATTGCTTAGCTGAATTTGCCAGTACGGTGGGAGGCTGATGATCTCACAACTGGTTAAGGAAAATAACAAGGAATACTCACTCCCACTGTAGAGGCATTGGCTACTGCCGGATGGTAACCACATGGACCACTTTTTGAGCTACAACTTGCAGAAGATCGTGTGAGATCGCCAAAATGCGGCTTTCATCACATCCTCCAGTGACGAATGAGTTAAATATGCGCATGAGGTAGCAATGGCTCGAACCTCATGAGTTTTAATTTTCATGAAAGACAGATCCCTCTTGGTAAGGGACTGGTAAGCTCTCGATAGTTTTGGTAATCTACCTCGAAACAGTGGAAGTTGATAGATCAGCTGAACCCTTAAGGGGGAGAATAATATGTTCCTACCCTTCCTTCTCCCTTTAGAAGCTGCTAAATAAAAACGTAAAGCTCTAACTGGACATAAAAGTCTATCCTGATCATCCCCAGCACAGATACGACTGAGACTGAGAATCTCAATCGGAAGTGGAGCGACCAATGAAAGCTAGTTTTTTGCTAACAAAAACCTGGTTGGCAAGGGAGAGAAACCGAGTCATAATTCCCATTGAATCTCAAACAGCCTTGCTCTATGGATAGAGCATGAAGCTCGCTTCTTCGTCTCTCGGATGCTAAGGAGAGCAAGAAAACAGTCTTGAGGGTAAGGTTCTCAAAAGACTTAAAGGTTCACAGTGGGATTTATGAAGGGACCACAAGACACATGAGAGATTCCACCTAGGCATCAGAGAGCGAGACACTGGTCTTTGCAGTTCAAAATACCTGATCAGGTCTGCTAAGTGAGAGTCCGCAGCAATAGCCGGATCCTTCAAAAATTTGAGAGTGTTAGAAAGGGCTGCCCTATAGCCCTTGATAGTAGAAACTGAGCATTGTCTCTCTTCAAACAGGAAGAGCAGAAAATCAGCCACTGCGGTCAAAGAGGGACAGCTAGAATTGATACGTTTTCCACGGCACCATTCGCAAAAGATTCTCAACTTGGCATTGTAGACCTTTGACATCGACCGCCTCTTGGATTGAACGATGCCCATGGCAACTTTGCTCGAAAACTTCTCCTGGCGGAGAGATTTCTTGAGATGAGCCAAGCATGAAGGTGGAGAATCTGTAGGCTGTTGCACAGAAGAGAACCCATGTGCTGCGACAGAAGGTTCCTCCTCTGGGGTAACATCCTGGGCTGGTCTACCAGAAGGCCAATAAGACTTCTTAGATTATGAAAAATGTCAAGCCCCCAGAGATATGTGAGAACTACATTAAGTCAAAGGAAAAGAAGAACGATATTCCAAATGACGCAAATGACTAAGGAATCAGATTGGGATAATGTTTTTCTTTTCATTTGTTTTCTAGACCTCTAATTACTACAGAAAGGAGGGATTATTCAACCATTTGACTGGTAACCGGCCAATAACCCCCAATCCAACAACCTCCCGACCAATAACACCCTAGGGTAAATTCCCCCCCCCAGATATTAACCTCCGATGGCTATTAAAACCCGCCCCTGTATAAACCTCCTGGCTAACAATCCCCTTTAAAATTAATCTGAAATGCAAGTTATATGTCTGAACAAATAAAATAATTTATTATGGAATAAAAATAGTAAATTCAATTTTCTTCTAATTTCTTCTAAACACACGAGTCAGTAATTGAAATAAAAATGTTTAATGTTCAAGAAATTGTGTAAGTATATAATGTCTTAGTTATGATTGATGCATTAATTGCAAGTTATTTGTCGGAACAAATAAAATAATTTAGTATGGAATAATAATAGTAAATTTAATTTTGTATAAATTGGGGGTTTCTTGGCTTCAGTGGTGATCTCATGATAAGTCGGTCGTTCCTTTGATGCCTTCTTGCATTTGTAATAGAGTAAAAATTCCAATAGATTGGGAAGGCTGATAAGTATACAAATAATTAGCCTAATGACAATAACGTGTTCAGAATAAATACAAATTAAATTTATTATTTGTATTCTATAATAAAAATGTTTTAATTTTGGATGGTTTCTGGTCGGGGGGGAGGGTTCCAGGGAGATTATCTATCATCCGTGGGGGGGGGGTTATTGTCCAGGGGGTATTTAACATAGGGGTTCTTGGCTGGGGGAGTATTGGCCAGGAGGTTATTATCCTAGAACCCATTTCACTGGGAGACTAGTGCTAAGATATAGCAATGCAATAATAGCAGGTGTAGTATTATGGCTATTAAACTCTGTGTATGTATATGGTGAAACCTGGAACGTCAGAGCAATATAAAGATCCTGTGGTCATATACATCCAGGGCATACAATATTGGCTGCATTTGGAAATGGAGTGCTTGGGATATATTATATTTGTTACAGAGTCCAGAGAAAGAAAGGACTTTACTAAATCTTTTTCCTAAGTGTACGGAGTCAGAAGAAGCTTATATTAATACATATTTCATTCAGGTTTCAAACCTCTCTCTCACTATTCTTTCCAATGAATTCATACCATTTTCAGTGAATATCACATGGCTGAGAGTGTGTCTGCAGATCTTTACAAGTAAGAGAACTAGATTTACCTCTCATGGTATCCAAACAAGATTCAAGTTTCATAACAATCTCCTTCTCAGCATTAGCATCATCTACATCCTCTGCTAGAAAAAATACAACCATTTTTGTATGAATGCTGTCCTTAGAGTAGTTATATCTTAACATTGTTGGTATTTAAGTTAGACATAAGATAAGGAAGAACTCTTAACTCAGCTATTAACTTCCCCCTAACAGGATTCATGAATACGATTAAAATATAAATGCATTTCTAGACTGATGAAATATCAAAACATGAGGTAACAAAGTGACAGATGATATACATGTGGACCTGTATTCAGTACGTTTTTCTGAATCAGGTGGGAGCATTAGAATTTCATTGAGAACAAGCAAAAAACATGATCAGTAATCCAAATTAAAATATAAACTAGCAAATTACTGAAAAGAAATACATGTGGAAATATACAACACCACACTTATGTAAATTTAATGTGCATCTCAGAGCATTTAAATGAATATCTGATCAAGTTCCTTACCAGCTTCTCATGGAAGTCATATTAAATATTAGATGTGTACCATTTACATTTAAATCTAACAATATAAAGTGGGGAAAGTTTTTGTGAATAAAACCCATAATTCCTCCACAGTAGTGACACCAAAGTTCAAAGTTTCCAGATGGTCGTGGTGTCAGACATACATTTATTTAATGAATAATGTGTTGAACCTGATAACCATCCTAATATAGTAACAGGTATGATGCATCTAGATGGTAAATATCCAAAAATATAAAGGATAATTCTTTGATAAGGCCAATATTATGAAATACTATTATATTGCCCTTGTGTTGTCAGTGTCGTAGGAGAGTATTGTCAGTGTGAAAATACTGTCCAGTGTATTGCCAGATCTCAAACAGTCTCGTAATGATTTTTTTATCCATGCATTGTCAATTTGACACCGGTTTATTTTTCTTCATATTCTACATTACAGCAAGATCGCAGAAATTATAATAGATGATGATTATTTTTCCATAAATCTCAATAGTTATCAGCTGAAGCTTGCCACTTTTTGGCACAAAAACAAGAGGCCCAAGTGGGTCTGAGATCACCTGCCTCTTTGACATCTGCCTAATAGCCAAATACAAGCAGTTAGCCAAGAAATCTGGGTCAACAAGATGCTTTCTGTTGAAATTATGTCAAATACTATTGATCGCATATGTTATGAAAACGGTTGTTTCAATTTTTTTTAGTTTTATCTCTTTGTCCATATTTAATGGCAAATAAACACAATTTGTCCAAGGCCCCTATGTCTGAACACTTTGCATCAAAGTTGTTAGTTTTTTTGAGACAAAGTTGTGTAAACATTTCTCTACTTTTAGTAATGGCAGCCATATTTGATAGCAGAACAGCATCGTCTGTATAAATCTGAAGGCACTCAAGCTATGACACCTTCTGGCAAATTTGGGCAAAGTCTTTGAGTGGATTTTCAGAAGAAGTTATTCAAGTTTTTTTCTATTTTCAGTAACATCAGCCATATTTGCTGGTAAATTGGCATCATTTGTATAACTTAAAATCACTTCATGCTAAAATGCTTTCTATAAAATCTGGTCAAATTGGGAAGTCATTTAAAGCATTTGTTTCAGTTTTAGTAACCGTGGCCTTACTTCATGGCGAATCCTTTGTATAAATTTTAAAGCCCCTAATATCAGAATGCTTTTGGGCCAATTTCTGCTGAACAGTTTCTGAGAAGTAGTTGTTTAAAGTTTGTTTTTATTTTCTATTTTTAGTAATGGTGGATGTATCTGAAGGTGGATTGGAATCGTTTGTACAATTTGAAAGACCTTTTGTGCCCAACTGCTTCCAATAAAGCATGGTCACATTCTGTTTAGCAGTGGGGTTTTTCAGAAGCAGTTGCTTAACTCTTTCTCTATTTTCAGAAATGATGGTCATAGTTGATAGCTGATTGGCACCATTTATATAGAAGTGAAAGCCCTGTATGTCTGATGTTTTCTATCAGATCTGGTAAACTTCTGTGGAGTGATTATTGTAAAAACAATGTCAAAATGCGTTCTGTCAAACTTAGTCAAATTCTGTTGAGCAATCTATGAGAAGTCATTTAAAGTTTTATTTTTATTTTTGTAACAACTGCCACATTTGATGGCAGATTGGTATCATGTGTTCAAACTTGCAAGTACTTCATGCCAGGAAGCTTTCTGTCAAGTTTGGTCAAATTATATTCTATATTCTAAAGTTTTGGAGAAAGGGTCATTTAAAGGTTTTCTCTTTCTAGCAACAACAGCCATATTTGATGGCGGAACAGAATAATTTGAGCAAATTGGAAAGGTCTCCAAAAGAGATGCCAACCCATGAGCATGCTTAGCAAGAATCCTTACATCAATTTCTCTGAATCTAGGCCGCTTGTCATTTAAAGTTACAAACTAACAATACAATCGTGTTGCCATTTCCAAGGAGCTTATACACTGTACATACTTTTGCACAGTCAGCAACAAGGTCCAATGAGAATAAATGGCTTATAAATTCCAAGACCTAAATCTGTTCAATATGTTTGGCCAAAACAATAACTACAAAGATTAGTTGTTTTGTTTTTTTTTCATGAACGATCTGCATCTTTGGTGCTCTTACCAATGCTACCATTTTTCACCTATTTACAATCTAGTCATCTGAGTTCTTGTTATTGGCATTATGTTTTTCATCATGAGAAACTATATTCTGTACCAGTAGATCAAATTGGGACTAAAGTACTTTTCTCCCAGTGTCATTATAGAAAATTCCTGTACCCCACAAATTTAGATTTTGCTGCATTTTTTAGATCAAAATGCATAATTTCCACTAAAACTCGTAATAATTCTGCATGATCCAGACTGGTTGGCATATCTGCTTCAACTCAAGGTGCTTTTAAACATATATGATCAAAATCTATTCAGCAGGTTTGGAGAAGTCATGTAAAGTTTCTTTTATTTTTATTAATGGTGGCCACATTTGATGGCTTATCAGCATCATTTGTACAAACTTAGAATGTAAAATCGGCACTATTTTCATTTTGGCCCATCTAGACACCATAAGAAGTCTCCTGGTGTAAACCCCATGTCAATACAAGACTTTCCATTTATGACGAGTTGCGATAATATGATTTTCAAGATAGCAGCCATGGCAGCACTATTGGAAATCAGATCGGCACCATTTTCATTCAGGACCAACAAGACATCACATGAAGTCTTTTGGTGAAAACCCAATGTCGATATGACCATCTATCAAGGGGTAGCGATAACAAGAATTTCAAGAAGTTTTGGCAGCCATTTTGAATATGAGATCAGGACCAGGCTCACGTATCAAATTAGGACCAAGTACACATAAATAAGAAACCTTTTAGTGAAAAATTCATGTTGATATAACTTGCTATTCAGAAGGAGTAGCAGTAAAAAGATTTAAAGAGAGCCAGTGTAGCAGTCATACTGGATGTCTGACCAGTACCATTTTCAGTTGGGACCAACTAGATATCATAAGAAGTCTTCCAGAGGAAACTCCATGTTAATATGACCATCCATTCAGAAAGTGTAGCAATAACAAGATTTTCAAGATGGCCACTGTGGTGGCCATGTTGGATGTCTGAGCAGCACTATTTTAATTTGGGACTAACGACCTTGGGATGAATGTGTGTGTGTGTAAAGTTTCATGGTAATCCACCAAATAGTTTAGGAGTAGTAGTGATAACAAACCTGTGCTAATGGATGGATGGATGACAGATGAAAGACAACAGGCCATCCCATAAGCTCCTCTAGTCTATGACCAGTAGAGCTAAAACTTGTGTGAGCAAACTGATGCGTTGGCATCTGCATCTTCAGGTGATGACTATAATAAAGTGAAAGCCATCAAAATCAAAAACCCTTGGGAACCAATTTAATTTTTGGTTTTGAGAGGTTTTCGGTTTACTGAGAGTTTCACAGATGTGATAAAGTTAGTCTTTTTTAAGTGCTTATGTGACTTGAAAGAGAAAGAGAGAATGTACTTATCAGAGAACATCTGTGTATGTGTGTGTAAGAGTCCACAAATTAAGAAAGCTTTTTGGTTGGGTTTTTTTTACACTGAACAAAAATTTAGCTGAACAATGTACATTGCTTCTGAAATACATATCCAGTCACATGAATAAATACAGTTGTTCCACACATAAATACAGTCCTCGTCTCAAGAAACATTTAAGGAACTTATACTTTTCTAACTTTACTAAAGTCCATTAAAATTCTGAATGACAATCCATAATTTTTAAATACTCAGTATAATTCCAAATTCTTCTCCTAGTTCCTTCAATGAAGGTTTTGGCAAAGATTCATTGTCTCTGATCAGACTAATTTTATCCTGTAAGGATACTTCAATCCTATGATGCTTAGCTGGTCATTCTGATATCTTGATATGCGAGTGAAGACAAATCACTGTCATGGCTACTTAAATACATGTATAAAATGATTTGTCTCCTTTGAAAATCAATTGAGCGAATCTGAATTTTAGAATACTGTTTGGTCAGTCTCCATCAACAAAGCATCAAAGCAAGGCTGCAAGCTTGGTTAATAAGGCCCAGGGATTTAACACAAAAAACAAACAGAAAAAAACAATTCATGGATCATTTATACAAATGAATAGCATCAATCACAATTAGATAATGAGCAGACAAGCGTAATCTTTCTTAACTAGCTTATATACAAGCGTGTTGTTATTAATAATTTACCTTAAAAGCTGGCTCTTTTGTATGGTGCAAAGACTTTGGATTAGCCTATTGTAGGCTATAATCTGTGCCAGTGCATGTCAAGTACTGTTTTAACCTCGCATGTCCTTGGGACATTGTATCACCAATAAGCCTACTACAGTATTTTCTAACTATAAATACTCTGTTCCAGCTTGTGTCAGGAATTTAGCAGCTAAAATACATTTAAGTTTGACGCAAGTTTCAGTTTTATGGGCTTTCTTTCAGTGTAAAATTGAAATTTGTTTCGGATTTCAGAGTAGACGAGTTTCTGTTTACTGGAAAGAAAATGATATTAAAGAAAGAAAATTTCGGACTCCAACATTTTTTGTATCAGGTGGGGATTCCAGTATAGCAAGGGTTCGGTTTTTAGGGGTTTCGCTGTATTTACCAAGTTTCAAAGCAATCCATCAAAAACTGGATTAGTTGTGCTAATAAGACTATGTGCCAAACAGATATACCGCATCTGCAAGACACAAAGGGTAATTATTCTAACTAAATTGCTACAACAAAATAATTTGCTTGTATGAGCATATTTAGTTGATGACAAAAACATTTTACAAATTTCAACTTGATCCGATGAAAACTGAGACTAGCTGTATTAACAAGATTTTGCCATATACCACATTCAGCTGCAAGTCAAAGGGCAATAACTGTTATAAAAAACTGTATGAGTCAACTGATGTGTCAACATTTGCATCTTCAGGTGACGACCATACTATTAACTAAATGTCATGACAATCTATCAAAAAATTGTGGGACATGTAACCATGTTAAGATCAGTTGTACAAAGTTAATTCAAATGATCTATTAGAACATTTCTGGTGTAATGTTTAAAGTGTCAATGAATAATTACTATTAGTAACTAACAATGCATAAAGTAAAATGGTTCATTAGAATGGGATATCAGCTTATGCCACAATGCCGCACTTTCTCAATCAATGTCTTAACCAAAATGAACAATAAAAAGGAATGCAATTTTTGTTAGACTTACTTCATTTTGCTGTTTTCTTACATCTAAGGTAAAGAGACTTGGGAAAAGTACATTTTATTCCTTGGACCTATATTTTGTTTCTCATTTTTTTCATTCTCTGACAGTTTAAAATGGCTTAGTTGACAGCCTGAGTAGGCTCTACTATAGAGTTATCATCTCCATCCTCTCATTAGATACCATATAACTATGTTTATAAACAATTACTGAAAGCCATACAAGCCTTTAATAATAAACTTGGGTTACCAATTTAAAGTTGTATATTTATTAGACTGACAGGCCTCAGACCACAATTAATTTTCCTATATTGTCTGTACATTAGTTTGTCAGTCCAGAATTTTCCACTGTGTCCAAATCCTAATAAATTATATGTTGATCTAACGTATCTTCAAAGATGAACTCACTGTGAAGTTCGTGTCATAGGTTGACCAGCATTCTTTTGTGAGGCTGGACTGTAAACAAAGCAACATGCAATGGGTCACAGATTTCACTTCCGGACCAACACCAATGCCTTATTACTCATCATGCACTGTCGCCAAAATACACACAGACAACCACACCATAATACTCATATTCTAAAGAATAAACCATTTCCTTTAAATCAATACCAAGAATGTCTAAATCTAATGCATGCATCACCACCAAAATGAGAGGACAAAATGCTCCACAAATAGACTGGGTCTACATTTGTGGGTGCTGAATTGAAAGTAAAAATTGGGACCCGAGTCCATTTGACAGGATGAGTATGACACACAGACAGAACAATTTCCATGTCATACGGATGCTCATGCTTTATAAGAGACACAAACTGTTTGGTAAGTTTGACTGTAATTCTGTTGCTACAATAACTATAGCATTACTTTATAGCCTCAACTTGTTGAGGTTACGATATTGTATGCATGTAATAGTGTTTTACAGCAGTGTAGCATAAACGTGTCTATGTAGTGCTAACAAAAGGTTAAGTTTGAAAAATATAAAAATGAATTGTACAAAATTTTAAGATGTTAAAACCTTCCAAAATATGTAAAATTAGGTACAACATAATAAAACGTATGGATGCTAAAATCTGTAAACATATATAAAATAACATATAAAGGTAACACACGCAAAATTCTTAAAACATATTGTATAAACCACATTCACATTTTTTTAAAAAGTCCAAGATTTTCTCGGGTGTCACATACTCGTACAGTTCTTCAACCGGTTCACGTCAAAATACTTCTGCCTCATAGGGTGGAAATCAACACACTCGACAAGAATGTGTTCCACTATCAGTGGACACTGGATAGGCACACGCTTCGGTCGAGGTTCACGTTTCAGGAGGCACATGTATGCACGAGTCACGTATGTGTGTCTTATATGAGATCGACACAATACTACCTCATCTCTCCCATTTGTTCTATACGATGGATGCCACTCTCCAATAGTGGGTTTGAAGTTCTTCAGTTTTGCGGAGTTTTCATTCCACATATTTTGCTAAGTATGATTAACATGCTCATTTATACAATAGTAGATAAGCAATACACTATTGTCATATGATGTTGAACCACCTCTACTTAGCAGTTCGACAGCAGCTGTATGCATAAGTGGGTGTTTCCAAACATAATTCCTAATATACAGTGAGTGTTTGAATACAAAATAATTGATGCAATGAATCGATATTTTATTCGAGTTTGATATGGAAATGTCATATTGTACCTTGAATTTGCTTCTGGTTAATTACAGCATTCATAACAAGTTCACCATTGCAGCAAAACAAAAGCCATTTGTGGGAACCATATTGTACCACTTTGCAACCCCTCTTACACAAGATAGACTATTCCATTTTTAACATATGTGAGGTAAAGATCAATCACCGACAATTTGATCTGATAAAATAAAAATAATGTACTAAAACTTTTAAACTGTTTTTTGCTTGAGTGCAAATGACAACTCAGACTATACACTAGTTATCCAGTAAATAAAGATGATGGATACTTGAAATTTGAAACCATAATGACCTACATATGACTGAATGAGTAATGGAAAATTTTGATTCGCTGCTGAAAACAGTATGTCCAAGAACAAAATTAAAACAGTGCCTACGCAGAATTAACCTACAAAACTGAATTTGCTTGAGCATGCGGGATATGCTTGTTTCTGCTTACATTTTCGGCAAATTTTCAGTAAAATATATAATTGATTTGTTTATTTACAGCGAAGGTAGATGTTTTCAATGCAATAATCAAACAGTTAGAATTTACTCTGAAGATATATAACGGCATGAAACAATACTTAGGTGCTTACCTGACATCATGGTACATGTACAGCGCCTCAAATTAAGGACTGATCATTTAATTTTCCAGGGGTGGGGCATGGGATTTTATTTTTAGCCAGGATATTGGTTTTTTTTTTCTACCGCAAGATAATTAATTTTTATCAGCTAGTGTAATGGATATAGTTTTTTTGTTTTGGCTATAAATCAAAAAAGCAAGACAAAATATTTTTAAGCTATTTCAGAGCCATAATTTTGTTTAAAAAAACTCCCGTGCAAACACCACCAATTAAATGGTCAGTCTCTATGTTTATTACAATTATATAATATTCCATCTTCTTATATACATGCACTGTAGCTAGCAAAAGTTGACAGGTTATGTAAAAACAGGTCCCATGCTTCTGAAATTTGACCTTCTGTAGATACACTGTAACACACATGTTGATCCAACAATACCCACCATTGCCACATATACATTGTATAACTTGTGGCATGGTATTGTGGGGATTTTATTTCTTCTTCTTCGTATTATTATTATTGCCCTAGCTGTCAGTTTGATTCACATTTGATAGGCTAAAAACATTTAAATAATACAGAAAGTAAAAACCTGTGAAGTAAGTATTGTATTAGAGTTTAACCTACATTTTCACCCAATCAGCTAGTGCCTGGGTTTTGTCAGTTAAAGCTTCGTTTAATTCTGAAGAATGTGTACCATAAACTCTCAATCCTTAAGACAATTCCTAATCATTAAGAGAGCACTTGACAATTTCCTTAGGGATGATCGGCAGCCATGCAGTTCCAAAATTAGAACAAGCACGCAGCATACAATAATGTAAACACATTTAGTTAGCACACACAGGATTCTCCATGGGATTTTCAAAGTTACTGTCCTGGACTACTTCCTTGACAAAGGTTGGAGTCCCAGCCTTAAAAACAGGAGTCTCAATAACAATACTTTTTTTCCCATTGGAATAATTCAGAACATTACATGTCTATTGTTGGGTCACCAATATATGTCATCAGATTGCTAATGCTCATTCGTTGTGAAATATCTGATATTACAGTAAAAGAATGAAAAACTTAGGCAATTGAGAACAGTGATAATTGTGATTGTTTGTGATGTAACAGCTAGAAGGAATCACGGAAGAGATTAAAGTTCATTTTCTATATTATCTTATTGAATTAGCTGAATTCTATTGAAAATCAAGGTTGATGTGCATGAAATGTGTGTAAAGGAAGAAATGTTGTTTGCTGCGTAGAATTTTTTATTGTATGGTTTGTTTTAAAGGGTATTTATGAACACATTATTTTGTATATACAGAGATGGTGCTATTTGGTATATGACAGAAAAGTCTTATGTTTGGTAGCACATACAAGAAAGTTTTATAATCGAGAAAAGAAGAGTATGATAGAAGCAGAACTAAACGGAAAAATGTAATTACAGAAGGGATAGGTAACTATTACCTACATTGCCTTGTAAGTGTATACATAATCCATAAGGAACAATGTGATGAAATAAAGCTCGATGGAAGAACTTAGCATATGTACATAAGCATAAATAATAATAAGAGGAGTATAAATAGGTCTAATAAGAATGAAATATATAACTGGAGAGCAAGATATGTTGGTTCTGACATTAGATTTTACAAGTTTAGCATATTTCAATGGTAAATGCGGCAAGGTTGTTAAATGTTTAAATGTTTTGGTTCATTAACTAAATATAACAGGCCCAGATGTTTGCACTGTTCTTTCATTAAACAAAATACTTATTTCAGTAGCAGTAATACCAAAAACGCACTTAAGATGCGTTATAATACTAACTGTCCAAAACATCTAAATGCATGAATAAACAGATTTGACATAAATAACTTTATGGATCCATTCTTTATTAATCTCGCGTCTGCATACACTTTAATGATGGCTTCCATAAATTACAAGATTTTTCATTTAAGATAATTGGTATTGTTAATTGAGAAATGGAACATCAGTTAAAAGAAACACGTACGATTCACTGTCTGGATACTATCTATCCAAGAGGTTTAAATTATAAGATTATACATGAACTTGATTGATAAATTTATTTTATTTGGTCACTTCTATTGTTATCGGTGTGGATTAGAAACACATTCTCAATAACTGGTTTGGTTTAGTATTTTTCCTACAATGTTTTGGGGATATTTCTGCTTCAGAACGTTAACCTATAAAATGCAGCTATTTTTCTTGTTTTTTTTTTCCATAACTTTTTTCGTCATATTTACATGTTAAAAGATAGAAAACTGTATCCACAATAATATGTACATGATATAAATATATTAAAAAGAAAACCACTGCTTTTTATATGTCAGAGACACACGTTCAAAGTCTGGTTTAGTTGTTCTGAGCTGACTTTAAAGTATTTGGCTTACAAGAATTTTGGTCATTTCTATTTGTCAGTGGCAGTTTTCTTCATACAATAACCAGCCTGGTCCTTTCTTTTTCCATACTGTTGTATATATAATAAAATTGCCTAACAAATAACAATGTAACTGAAATTTTATAACTGTATTTATTGCTTGTAGAAAAGTGACAAAAATACGAATACAAAAGTATTGTGCAGTTCAAAAATGTACCATCATCCTCTATGGTGCTTCTTTTGAACTATTTATTTATCAAAATAATAATAAATAATTTGTTTCTAATTTTAAAATCTGATGTTACAAAATTTTACATTCTGAAATGGAACATCCATGGATTCACCGTTTGGATACTATCAGACATATCTGAAAAGTTCTAATTATTGATTATTTATAATCTTCATTGATAAATTCATAACATTTAATCACTTATACATATTTAAAGGGAAATGAAACTGTTTGTCTATATTTCTTTACATATGTTCCACCAATAAATAAGAAGTTGTATCTACCTACATTGCTTCCGTTGGCGGGTAAAGTTTTACTATCACTATGAATGAAACACCTCAGTTCAATAGATGCAGTGCTGCGCATTCTCAGCAGTTAGCATTCAGCGAACAAAGATGAAGGGAATCCAGTTGTTTCACATCATGGGTGAAGAGCAGTTCTATATATGTAGGCTACTCTGTTCAATTTACGCGGTATCTGACGGGTACAGTACTCATTTATTATCTTGTATCTTTTTGTGTGAGTTTGACAAAGACAGTCAAACAAAGGAAGTAGTCTTCTACATAAAGAATAAAAACAGTCCAAAATTACACATCTGCCAAAAAAAACCAAATCTAATAAGGAGGACTAGCATCCTCAAAAAATATGGATATTTATTCCTTATTTGTCAAAACTTGGTTTAATTAGTAAATATTCATGTTATCATGTATGCACGAGAAAATGCGTTAATGACCTTAACACTGACTACAAGATGGAAATGACATATGATGGATGAAAGAAACTGTGGCCAGTTAACGTAACAGATGAATGTGGTACATATAAACACTAAATAAAGGTGCTGATATATGTACTGTGGCAAGACCGCATGATATAAAACTTGCAGAACATAAAGCATTAGGAATGGAACACAACACTTTCTCCCTCTCTCTCATTTTTTAATACTTGCCCGCAGGGTTAAGTTCCTTGGAAACTTGAGGTTGCCCGAGCCGAAACTGAACCTGTCCCTGAAGTTGGGCAAGTGGATTTGTAGATCTCTGACAAGACATATCCAGTTTATCAAGGATGAATATCACAATTGATGACTTTGTATACTATGAAGTCACCTGTCAACAGAACATGTCAAATAATTATATCCTACTATTTTTACAAACTTAGCAACAACCTCTCTGCATCAAAGTTTTCGAATGATGGATTTTGTTATTTGACTTGATTTTCTTCTACCCATTGTCTGAGCTTTTTATTGAGAATATTAGTAAAAACTTTACTCATAACTGGTAACAGACTTATTCCTCTGTAATTATTTGGGTCATTTTGGTTACCCTTTTTAAGAAGTGAAACAATTGTAGCTATACACCAGTCTTTAAACAAATCATCCTGGAGCTTTCACTGGTTTTCATTTCATTTATTGCTTTCCTTGCATCTTCAGTAATATATGCATCAAGATCATCCCATGTTGTATAATTCAAGGAGTACAACGTACAATGTATCAAATGAGTCAGGGCTAGGAGGATTAATTACACCATGAAAATGCTCAAACCATCTTGGCTTGGAAATTTGTTTTTGTTCATGCCATGATCTAGATCTAAGTAAATTCCAACATGCTACAGAATCTCTATTTTTAAGAGTAGAGACTAGCCTATTTTGTAATCTAGTTTCATATTGTCCTCTCTTTTCTGCGGTTAACTTCCTGTAACTTTTTTAAGGCAGTGATAAGTTTTCAAGTTTTTAGCGGATCTATTAAACCTAAAGCTTCTTAGGGCCTTCACTGTCAATCTTTTAGCATTTTCACATTCATTATCAAACCACTCCTGTTTTTGTACTGACACCGACCCTTGAAAAGGGGACTTCTTGGTCACTCTTTTCATAGTAGATATATCTGCAGCTGATTGAATGATTTGTACTAAAGAGTCTATTGCTCTATCAAAGCTACTATTCTCAATCATTTCAAAATATTGATCATAAGGGAAAAATAAAAATGGGTCATGTAGGCATGAAGAAAACTGGGTTCATACTCATTTGAGCACGTAAATTTGATCGTTCTGTTCTATTACCCTTTAGGCTGTCCCACATGTCCTAATTTTCTTTTTGTTCTATATTTCTTCTTCTTTATTGTTTGAACGCTAACATGATTGCGTTTGGTTGCCCGGGCATCTCTTCCTATGGAATTCCTCGCTCCACTTCCGTTTGGTTTCTTCACCACTCTTTTGATTTCTTCGTCCCTCTCCTGTTAATCTCCTATCCTCTCACGTTTCTCTTAACCTTTAACCAATCTTTCATGATGACCCCTTTTTCTTCTCAATGAGTTTTTGTATAATTTTGGCTATGTTGTTATTAAGTTCTCTGTAGGTCTTGGTTTGCTGACGGATGGTATCAATAAGGTTTTTTATTACAGCCGGTGACCGAGTGGTGTTATCCTTGAGTATATCTCCATGTTTTTTCGTAATATCTTTTAATGCATCAATGTCTTTATCCAAGTTGGTTATTTCTTCCTTGTGTCACAGCTGCAGCTACTTGAGGAGATTTATGTCCTGTTTGGAATTTTTCGCTGGTGCATCGCGGCAGTATTCATCCTTGTTTCTTCGGCCAACTTTATCGTACCTATTGGCTTTGAGTTCCTTGAAGATTGACTTTGATGTGACTCTCCTTTCTGCACAGCGGTAGGATTAAGTAATGAGTTTAGCGGGACTGAGGTATGTAAGCTGATCTCTTGATGTGGCAAAGGGTTGATAGAAAAATGTATCGGCGAACCACAATCCAGCAGTTCATCCAGAAAGTTTACCTCTTTATGTAATGAGCATCGTTTATCAACACCACTGCTTCTTTCTGCCTGAGCAGGGATTATGGTGGCTGCTCGGTGTGTCAGTGTGATTATGGTTCCAAACTCAGGATCTGCATGTGTAGCCACTTGCATGGGTGGTAGGTTGTTTCCCGCCTCTTCCTGTCGTGACCTTTGCCCCCAAATCTGTTCTGAATCTTAGCGGCCATATCATTGTCCCCAGGAACACACGGATTCAAATTTTGAAATAGGTTTGCCTCCTCATTCACATTGTGTCCCAATTCTCTTAGTTGGTTAACCTTCTCTTGTGTGCCTGGTAATATTGCACGTGTCGCTCTAGGTCACGCTGGTACTAGCGTCGAAATGTGCAGAAGTTGTAGTAAAAATGGCGCTTGATCTAAGGGTGTGTGCTTATGTAGACGTGGCTTACCGCCTTACTTCTTTCTTCAATAAGACCCACCGCTGTTGGGCACTTGTGACAACGATAGGCTCTTCCACTGGTGTTAGTGAGGGACTTTACAGTAATTACTCTTAATGCTATCTGAGTCTGAAAATATTATTAGACAATATCCTGGTCAATTCCAATGATGTTCATTTGTGAGACTGCATGTCAATTTGTATAAGTTACATGTGTCCAGAGCACCTCCACTGTCCAAAAACAAAAAGAAGAAAAACAGCAAACTTTATGGAAATGATAACAATTTTATTTAGCTCCACTTTACAGGATGCGTTCAAGTACTACGTTCGTCTGCATTCTTGTCTCTTCATATACTCCAATCCAACCTGCCTTTTTTCCTTCTGAATTTTGGTCTTGACTGACAGAATTGTATCACATACAGCTTCACTGACAGAATTATATCCCATACAACTTCAGTGACAGAATTATATCCAATATAACCTCAGTGACAAAAGTATACCCCATAAAACTTAAATGACCTCACCGACAGAACTGTATCCCAAGTGACATAATTATATCAAGATCTACTAAGTGTAGATCCCAGCAGCTCCAGAAAGATGTTGACTACTTCAGGACTCGATGTCTTGAAAACTCGAGGAGTTCATCTCTGAATTCAGGTAGCTCATCATCTGAAGATCATATGATACTAAACTAGATGTGGTTACAGTACTGAAATCAAACGGTGCAAACGATGACATGCAAATGCTAAGTTTATCACTATCAGTGGCAACAACAAAGGCTGATAAGTTGATAGTTATAACTGTAGATTCGGAGGACTCAGTTGAAGGGACTTTCAGATTACATGTGGTGGAGCTGTTTTTTCTTTTCCGTGACCGCCCCCTGACCATCCGAGATGGTCACAGCTAGTTTGACGATACTACGAACTGTTCATTTCTTCCCAATTCCTGTGGCGTTTTCAAACTATATCCACCTTCACTGACTCCTTTTGATTGCCAGCTGTATTTAAGAATAGAAATGCCTTATTTTGGTCCACTCTTACTATTTGATTTGCCATATAAATTTGCAGCACACTCCCTGGCCAAATATTCTAACTGTCCACATCGATAGCACATCCCATTTTTCTTTCTGGGTCCGTTTCTTGTATTATTTTGCTTTTCCCTGGCCTGTTCAGCTAATTTAAATTTGTTTTCTTGTTCCAGCTTGGACAGTCTTTCCGGAATTGACAGTAATTTTTCCTGCACAACATTCTCTTGATTTCCTTGTCCTTAATAGGAAGGTTGAGATTCCGTATTTGTACTTTTATTTTAACTGTATTGGCTTCCATCCTGGTTAATTCTCCCTCAATTAAACTGTTATCATCGTTTAGACTTTCATCTTCCTTGGTTGTTTGAAGTTTCTTCGTAGGTCGCTTGTATTGTCATATAAATGATCAGGTGAATTTGATTGCTGCATTGTCGCTGTATAATTCATAACGTGGACAACAGCTTCCTCAATAATGCTAGGTTCCTTGACAAACTCGACTTCTGGGTAGTGCTTTTTCATCTAGAAACCTCCTTGACAAGTCTTCTTGTCTTGTCTTTCCTCCACGATTTACATATGCCTTGCAGTTCAGCTGAATATTAGTCCACATTTCACCTGATCCTTGGTTTCTGTGTTGAACTGCAATATGTTCTTGATGTTTCCACAGTTTGATACCGATCGTGTAAGCTTTGATATTCCCGCTATATCAGCATGGATACCTCAGATTATTTGGTGGACATCTTTGATGAAATAAACCATGTATGACACAAGCTGAAACTGCAGTGCAGAGATGAACATTATTTTTTCAGCCAGGTGAGGAAAATGATAGTCATTACATCTGACAGGTGTCGATACTTTGGTGGCCGAGTGGTCTAAGGCGTTCGTCTTTACAGATCACTCGCACATTTCAACTCTGTCCGCGGGAGTTCTAATCTCGGCTCGACCAACGTGGGTATGTGAGAAAGTCTGTCATTAACTTCCCTTGGTTTGGTGGTTCTTCTGGGGTGTTTACGGCGTTAAACCCCACAAAACATAAAACAAACTGTCGATCCTTCCCGGAGGGAGGTGGAGGCCAGGAAACCTCAGAAAAGATGAAAGAGGTGATCATTACTCTCATTGGTACTTATAAGGGAAGCTTAAACACTATAACAAGGTTCGTGGCAGCCACCTTTGTATCCAACCGAAAGAGAAAAGAGCCTAGCTAGAGAAGGAGCTAAGAGGAAGGAGAGTAGCACCAACCACCTTCCAGCTAAAAACACCGCCTCTCCAGTCATCAAGTCAAATAAAAAGCAGTAAGACTAACTCTGCGTCAAGGAGCTATACACCCGTACTTGATAAAGGCATCTTAGATTTGTCCGCAAAGCGCGACCAACCAGTTATGACAGGCAAACCACAGACAGCGTCTCATCCACGAACACATTCATACGAAGAAAGGGTTGCAAAACGTTTGGTTTACGGATGTATTCCGCTATTTCCTTCAAGCAGCCGGGAATGGAAGTGATTAAGTTATTAACATGCCAACACGGTCAAGTGTGTTGCCTTGGCCACCCAGGATTGGAAAAGGATGAACCCAGACTTGAATTTGCTCCAGTGGGTGCATCCCACCATACTATTAGAGTATTCTACTGCCAAGCCATCACCATTTACCATCACCATCCCCTCTACAGAAAGGCGCACTACTGGACAAATTTAACATGCTGGCCCTTCCTGATACATCGGTTCCAATAACAACGGATGACCATTTGATCGGCAGGAAAGCTAGATACTACAGCTACGAGGGCATAAGGTCTATCGCCACTGGAAGCCAGTGGAGGATCCATCAGTAGGGAAATTGTTAGAAATATACGAAGCAGCAGCTGACCATAGAGATGAATTTCCTGACAAAACTAATCTTGCAAGCAAGAGTCGGACAAAGATTAGAGAAGAAGGATAGTAACAAGAATTAGCATCTAGACGTCTACGATCCACAAAAGACCGTGTGACCCAGAGGTTCACCAAGTAAGGTGGATAGAGTCCAATACCTGTACGGTATTAGAAGTGGTTTTTCCCATGCATGATACTTATCCATTCGGTGTGTCAAGATTATTTCATATTAAATGTTAGGGTGTGACATAAAGCTTTATCTATGAAACTGCAGCATTAATTATCTCATTTGTATTAATCACTGATTATGCTTATTATGTCCGAATTGCTTTTGTCATTACTTCTAAACTTATTCCCCCACCCCACCCACCACTGCATAGATCGGCGTCTGTAATTTCCATTGTATGTGTATTCTGTTTTTTATACTAAGTATGATTATAAAAACTTATTCTGGTCCTTATGTATTCCATAATCTTGTAATAAGTATCCAGCAATTCATTCAATGGCATCTGTAACAAGATAACCGGGTTGGATTTCGGATTTATAACAGAACACTTTTGATGGTGATACAAAATGCAATGTTTATTGATGAATGACTTGAATGGGAAAAGGGTTATGATTACTACGTGCGTGTATAAGGTCCAAATATTGGACAAATTAACATAATTCGCACGAACCTAATAATTTAACCCAAATGTGAATACAAATAAATAAATACACAGTACAAAGACAAATGTTAATGATTCACAGTAATTTCAGACGACGAAAAGAATAATGTGTTTTACTCAAATAGTAAAAATGATGTACTTTACTCATATAGTAAAAATGTATACTGGTATTTTATTCAAATAATAAAATGATGAAAACAATGGGATAGATATCACACAAAATATCTTTACAATCCCAAACACTGGGTATCACAAACCCCAAAATTAGCCCACGGCTAAAAAAAATCACATGTATGGAGTAACACAAAACACTCCGTCACTGGCACACTTGGCTATCAGTCACACTGGTCAATCAAGCACTCAGCATTACAGTTAGTCCCCGACCACCATTCAATTCCTTGGTCAATCAAGCGATCAGCGCCCACCAATCGGTCAGCAACGCCCGATCACCTGCTACTCAAGCAACACACTGTTAATTCAGCTCTACGGCTGCTATGGTTAGCTTTACAGCTGCTATGGTCAACTTCTATGGTCAGCTCCATAACTGGGACCTCGTCGACTCTGATCAGCTGAAAACAAACCTAACACCGTGTATTATGATTGACACGGGCATATACGATAACACGTAATGACGTTATATACGGTAAGTTATACAAATTACATTATCGGCACAACATTACAAAGCAATAAACAAGTTCAGAAGTGAACCTACCCGTGTCCGATAATAATCCTATGGTACTAAACGTTTCCTAAAAGTGCCACTTTATATTGCTAATATAAAGCTCTTATTAAGTAACGAACAAGAACACAAAATATTTGCATTGTACTACGCAAGTCGAAGCTACATTGAAAATATACATCAGAAATTGATAAATAACTTACATACCTCTACAGCTGAAGATGCGCAAATCCTTAAGTAGACTGCTCACTGACAAGACGTTCCGTAATGTACAGATTTAGTCTTACGGTGAGGCATTTATACACAAACGATGCAGCCCTACATCGTCCCTGCGCTTGATGTATTCGGTTTTTCCCATCGAAAGCACTTCGCACGTGCGGCATAGGGTGAACCGAACACACTGTTTCGAAATATTGTACAATATACATAACTCACTCTCCGGTATCGTTGTTACAATGAAAAACGAAACCCGAGTACATGTATTTAATAAATAAAAGGGATTTATACAATTCCGTGACAGCATCAACTCTACAAGGCCTGGCAGGTCAACAATAAGTGGATAGTTTAAGAAATTAATTATCTTATATTTCTGAAATATGATATTAGTCCATACTTTAGTGATTTCAGCCATCCGGTGGATTGTTGTTACAGAAGCAGTGTGTTACAGGATCATAATGGAATCAATATGCCCGGCCGAAAAATCACTTTTTTGTCGGACTTTTGTTTTAACACTAAGATGAAACTGACGTTATTGTTTATTATTGCATGTTCTTTACTATGCTGAAATTGTTATTTTATTTTAATGTGCGAAATAGTATAAATTTGATAGGGATTAGTTCGAGTCGCATTGCGGATCACTTCATCATCAATAGGTTGCACATTCGCTCGATTCACGTCAAAAAATTCACTTGTCCGTTTTGTCCTTTTTCACTGAATCACAGGCATGAGTAGTATAGGGAGCCTGGATAGGTACAAAGGAGGCACTTGGGGTACGTACGGGAAATTAACATGGAGAGAGGCACTTGGGGTACAAAGGGAAAATGAATGAGGCACTTGGGGTACGTACGGGAAATTAACCTGGAGGCAGGCACTTGGGGTACAAACGGGAAATGAACATGGAGGGAGGGAGTTGGGGTACAGAAGTGTTTATGGGGTCAAAAGGGTTTATAGGGACAGAAGTATTTTTAGAGGGATAGAAGTAACACATACACCTAACACACACACACACCAATATTTTTTAAGGCAATAATGGAGTAATCATTTCTAGAGAGGTGGGTGGCACTGAAAATGGCCGTTGGATTTTTTTATTAAACAAGTTGACACATATGGCACCTCGTGGAGGGTCTTCTTCTCCTTAAACTTCGACGGACTTCAGGTCCGTACATCAACACCCGCTTCAGGCAGCCTTGCCTCTCCACATAGATGCGTCTCTTCCGCACCGCTGTAGCTGTGATCTTCGTGATCGCCCATGATGCTTTGACATACATGGGGTAGTCCGGGTTGAAGAGCATACCCGATACGACACTAGTCCACATCTTCTAGTCTTGAGAACCGGTGAATCTATGTGACAAAAGCAGTAGTATATATAACCTAAGAGCGGATTGAAGCGGGGTGTGACGTCACCTTCAGTATATAGGCGTCACAGCGTTTGTATGGTTTTACCTTTTGCGGCATAGTTTGGGTATGACTAATACAACCAAGACGATGTATTTGGGTGAGCCTGCGACGGAAAGTTATGTTCGGGGTGAGAGTACGACGACGGCGAATGCAGTGGTGAACTTTCAACCAGAAGATTTTAATTTAGATTTTGTGGATTTTCTGTCATCGCAAGAACTTTTGCCTGAAACAACAACCGCCGTAGTAGTACCACCATCTTTACCAGTGCTCGATGATTTTAAAAAGTTTCAAAAGGAAGAATTGGAAATTTTTTTACAGCGTCAGAGAGGAGCAGAAGAAGCCTTTTTTCAGCAAGAAGAGGAAAGAAAGCAAGAAGAGGATATAAGAAAGCTAGAAGAGGAGAAGTGTGAAGGACAGAAGGAAGGGAGTGATGAAAACAAAACGGTGAGTTTGTTACAAGACATTTTAGCTGAGTTAAAGAATCTGAAAAACATGTATCAGATTTCTTTAACACAACCCACGAGAAAGAGACCATCACGGTCGCAACATTGTAAACCCAACATTACTACTACTACTGATATGCTACCGCCACCACCATTGACTACTGCTGCCACTACTACCAAAGCAGCAGCAGCAAGAGGAACAGGACTTGGCCGTGGAATGGGATTGACACAGTTAAAGCTCAGCATGTCCAGTCCATAAGTTTGTTTTAAAAAAACAAACTCCCCAACGGTCCTTTTCAGGGCCACTTACATTTCTTAGAAAAGAAATAATCTCATTGCCAAAAGTCAAGTAAAACTTTAAATCCCATCCTTGGTTTGTGTAGGTGAGAGCGCGTGCGTGCGTCCATACTCTAAAAAAATAAAAACCAAAAGACACTTACTTTTTTCCATTTTGGTATATTCTCTTTAAACATTACAATGAACATTTAATAACACATCACTCAAGTTCATCGTTCACTGCCTGTCTCTCTTTTTCTTGAATTTCTTCACAGATATCAGTGGTTCTTTTTCTTCTTTTTCTTCACTGTCTTCCAGTCGTCTGGCCTTCTTGCCTTTCTTGACGACGGGGATGAATTCTTCTTCTTCTTCTGAAGATCCCTCTGCTTCCACCCTCTCTTGTTGGTTCTCTTGTTTCTTAGGGCACTCTAAATACCAATGTCCTTTTTCTTGACAATGATAACAGGTATCTTTCCCTTTGTCTCTCTTTTCTTTTCCTTGGTTTTGACGTTGTAGACATTCTGGAACCCAATGTCCTTTCTCTCGGCAGATATAGCAAGTATCTTGACTTTATATCGAGAGGAGGAGGAGGAGTAGTCCGTAGTCTTACTGGTATACTTTCCAAGGACTCTGTAAATTTCTGAAAGCAACAGCCGTCTGTTGTGCTAAATCTCTGACCAGAAGGTAAGCTTTTCTGAATTCTCTTCCATCTTCACTGTTTGAAAGTTGAATAACGAATAGTGACTCTGAGGGTAGGAAGGTATCTCTATATATAGGGAGAGAGTCTGTGTAAAACTCAATCAGATTCAAGTGAGACATCAAGATGAAAAGATCACGCCGTTTCAGTGAGAAAATAGAAGAAACGAAGAGGCCACGACAGACTTTCCGTGCCGCCTCAAACACCGTTAGCTGAAGTGCTATATCAAGTCCATGCTGGCGATTTCGAAGAGGCTATGAGTGATCATAAAACCCCACCTTCCACCAAACCAAAAGAATCTAGAACCCCTAACAAAGAAAGTCCTTCCGTGGCTCCAGAAAATTACTATAGCATTCGAGAGACACAAAAAATGACCTCTAGAAAATTTAGAACCACGGCTTACACTTACACCGTCAACTGTAAAGACTTCAAGTCTCAAGTGCCTCCCGAGAAAGCTGCAGGGTTCATTACCGATTTGTGGGATTCTTTGTTACAGACCTTGAAACGACAATGCGGAGCCAAAGAGGACGATCGGTTGAGACTTTCCATCCATCACGATAGTTTGAAGTCTCCTGTCTGGATCGAGTTCAACACCCCCGGCAGAATTAACACCGTCTAAAGTCATGGACAAAATCGAACACGTTCAACAATCCAACGAAGAGTTTACCATCACCGATGGACAAGCTACACTGAACATGACTCACGTGTCACATCCTCGAGGTAGCGGACAAAACAAGAAAGTGTTACTGGTGGACGACCGTCGCAGTACCAAACGCAGTGCCGTCCAAATCGACAATTCTCAGGACAAGATGTGCTTAGCCCGGGCCATCGTGGTGGGGTGAACGTATGCCGACAAGAACGAGAGCGCAGAATGGAAAAGAGCATGGAATAGCATTCGACGATCGGCCAGACCCCAACAACGAAAAGAAGCAGAACTCCTGTTACAACAACCAGGCATACCAAAAGACACCGTGTGTGGCATTTCTCAAATGCAACAACTTCAAGACGTCTTGGCTCCTCGATACACCTTGAAAGTACACCCTCAAGAAGTTCGCGGAGCTCTGCTGTTTCGAGGACCCGATTTCCCAGAGGGAAAATACATTCACGTCTGTTATCATCAAGAACATTTTGATGCTATCACCAGTATCACAGGAATTCTTGGATACTCTTACTACTGCGAGAAATGCAACCAAGGATTTTGTAGTCGGGACAAGCACATTCATTGCGGAGAGAGATGTCGGGGCTGTTTAGCTTCCAAGCAATGCCTTCCTGAAAAACACGTATATTGCTCGACGTGTCGACGAACCTTTGTCAGTCCCTCTTGTTACGAACAACATCGCAGGACACAAGCTCACAGCAGAAAAGCGCTTGTGACTTATTGAAATTGTGCTCCACGTGTGGACACCTGATTCGAACCAACAACTCCAAGGCACACGTTTGTGTCGTAAAGAAAAGATGCCACATTTGTGACCAAATCATCAATGTTTCATTCAAAAGTACAATACACTGGAGAAAGAATTAAAGGGTGATCCCAACAAGAACAAGACCAAAGTGGATTTCATCTTTTTTTACTTTGAATGCATGCAAGAGACGGGCATTCACATCGCTAATTTCTGCGTCGCTCATCGGGCTTGTGAGAAGTGCATACAAGAACCTATTCATTTTCACTGTCCCCATTGTAGTAGGATTCCAGGAGGACGTGAAAAAATCTCTCGTGGCCCCAACACTCTGCTCGAGTTTGCTCAATGGATTTTAGATCCCATCGACGACACTTGGAGCGAAGAGGACATTCAACGTTACGGAGTCGGATGCCTAAAACATTTGGAATGACAGAAATGGCCAAAGGATATTTTCCCCACTTGGATTTATGTCCAAGAAACAATGAACCGAAGTATCTTGTGATTACCTGAACAGAATATAGAAGGTTGTTTCAATAGTAATAATATAAATAATAATAACAAATAGTCTGAAGAAAAAAATTAAATTTTAAAAATGTATCAATTATGGCAAGGCTAAGCTTTTATTTCATCCGTCAGCATCTAATGTCTGTATCATTTTGAAATGTATACACATCAAAGTTATTCGAAACTGGAACTTAGCGGTCGAGAAACTAAGAAAGACAACTCTTCTTTGAAATGCTCTATTAGTCTATACTTAGGCGGGAAACTTTGCCGAAGTTCGTATAACATGGTAGTGATTTCAAATATCAAACGCGATTTGAAAAAAAGTATTACAAGCATATCCTAAAATAATTAAAATATTATAAACTTTAAATATTGAAATGCTTTTCATTCTCAATTCCATCATTAATTATTGGAGCTAAACGGAGTATTACTAGTTAATATTTAAAAGTAAAATCTCTTACTTGGTCTCCATCCCCGTATCTGACGTGAATATCCATTTGTTTCCTATTTAATTCTCTGTTAATGCTCTCGTCAAACAACATTACAAATCCGTCTGAATTATTGATTCTATTTTTCAACAGATCATGAAAGTGTGTACCCAGGCCAAATGTGCATATATACATCTTTTCCGAACCGCAGCTCACTTTCTTAGCGATTTCACTGTCATGAAACATCTGCACAAACAATTCTGCAATATTCGCACAACTATTAAAATAATAATGTGCTAAAACCACTTTTAGAGCCCAACGAATCTCTGCTTTTAGGGTGTCATCAGTAATGATACGCAGCCGATTTAAACTTTGACCAGACGTAGGAAGCGAAGCCAAAGACTGGCTCGATTGCGATAATGGCTCATATTCACTGCCATTTATTTCATGACGGTTGATCACATGTGGGCGATGTAGTTTGAGTTGCAGGTGTTGATATCGATGTTGATGCCAACGCTGGGTTTCTTTTATCAGATTTAGTCGCTTCACATGTCTTGAAAAATGAAGCTACAGAGACACAGTTTTTGACGCTCTATACGTGTTTCTCTTGTGCGTTTCCGATTTCATATGTGATGTCAAGGCAGACTCTCCCATGTTGGAAATGTTGATATACTTTGAAGACATTCCACTGAACGATTTGAATTTCGAAAAGGTTACTCGCTGAAACCATCCATGAAAACGCTCATCTTCTAACCACACATCGTTGAACGATGTTTTATAGTCTAACATTTTGAAACAAAAAACAAAAAAATTGGGATGAAAGATTATTTAGTCTTGCCACTGTAGACAATCAACGATTACGCATGCGTACAAATGATTAGGCACGTGTGCAAATATCTCTTAGTTACCAGACTCAACGATGGCTACTGATGACGATCGTTGCAAAATAGTTCACTGCAAAGTTGCAGTGTAAAAATAACGTATTTTCTCTATATAAAAAAAAGTTTCAGTTTAGCTTTTTAATATTAAATTCCATGACATTTAATGACAAAAAGTAATTTTCAAGGAGGTTTCCAGGATATTTTCGTTGAATTCAAATTCCAGTTGAATTCCAGGACCTCCTTAAAAATGTAGATGGCGCGGGAACCCTGCTTTATGTTTTCGATACAATTTTGAAAATATTTTGCTGGCTCGATTTATGATTGATCACTTGATTAATTGGAGTTTTAAGGCGCACCAGCACTGTGAGGCTATATATCGCCATAAAAAGGTTAGATATATGATACATGTATGAGAAGTGGTTCACGATCAACGTGCGATAAAAGTACAAAAACAAAACAATGAGGTGGTGAGAGGAATATATGAAGGTTCCCAATCAACGGGGAATGTAAATGGCATGTATGAAGGGTAATTGGATCATAAAATATATTTAGGGTGATTTACATTACACATGTTGGTTAAAACTATTAGAAGTAGGTTGTACACGAATTATATTTTAGAATAAATGTTAACTTCCTTCAATAAATTTAAAATACAAGCCACATTTACTGTATCAAAAAGCTCCTTCATGTGCTGAATATGGCTGTAACAATTGCGTATAGGTTGGAGATCGAAACAATCTGCCACTTGCTAAATACGGATTTTGTTATGCCAGGTGTAAAATCAGTGATTGACATTTTAAAATCAGATGGTTATAGAGATAGGGCTATTTTGGCAGCGCGGTCTGCTCTTTCATTCCCTTTAATACCGACATGACTGGGTAACCAACAGTATATTGTATTGTGAGAGTAACACAGTTCGGTATGTTTAATGAGAATGTTAGTCAATAATGGTCTTCCAACTTCCTACTGTGGAGTGACTGAAGTATTGATAGTGAATCGGAGAAGATAATAGTTTACAATATTTTTTGTTTTAATATATTTCAGGGCAAGATCTATTGTCCTGATTTCTGCTGAAAATATCGATGCGCCTTCTAGTAAACGAAGCTTTGTAGTGTGATTTTTTATGACTACTAATCCAAGGGTCGCGGGATTGTTACCTTCCCAGGCCAACCCTGGTCGGCTGCCACAGTGTGTATTTGGGAAAGGCACTTAGCTCCCATTTCCTCGGCATATTTAGCATATACAGGTTGTAGACAGGTTCACGCATAACTTCCAAAATATTCAGCAGAGTACAAAATAAAGAGTAGAAATAAAAAGTAAATGAAATAAACGTCACTCGCAAACCGCAGATGCAGCTAAAAGTTTTCATTACCACCGACTTTAGTGAAGTCCACATATGTTGGGCCTTGCCTCTTATCTTTTGATAGCACACATCCGTTTTCTCCAGTCTCTTTCTTCTTTTGGACGATATTGCATTTTGGGCAGTGTCAGTAGTGACTCTTAAGATTTATTTAGGAACAAATGTCTATGTATCTATCTTATATGCTTACCTACCTATCTATGGATGTCTTTATGTCTTCGCTGTTGTAGATAGTTTATCTAGGATGTAAAATATTCCAGCTGATGTACGGATTTATTAGAAGATGGCGCAAATCTCATATGTATAAAGTTCACGGGTAATTAGCAAACAAATTTTCCTCGTACATGACCAGATTGGTTGCACGCGAGTATAATCTAAGTTCATCATCAGCAAACAAATTACTCACGCCTGGGACGTCGGAGGAAGTATACGACAGATGTAGGAAAATATTAACAGCAAACATTTCGCAGAAATAAAGTGTCCACTATACTTGAGTATTCGTTTCGGAAGAAAAGAAACAAATGTTTACTCGCCCTGAACTTCTTTCTCACACTTGTTCTGATCTTTGCTAAGAGGGATACAAATCACAGGCACTTAATTCAATGAGTGGTACCTTCCCCGTACTCCCAATTAACACAAGGTAACTAACTCGAAAAGGTCACGATCTGACCCCTCGATGATTCCGTTCTAGTTTTCCTACACTCTCCGCGCATTTGGTCTCTCATAACTTGCACCACTGTAAAGAAGACATTCCAAGCCTTCCACACATGTACCATTTAAGTACCTTACTGATTTTGAATGGCCACTTTTATGCGAAGTTTATCCGTTGATTCGTGTCTTGCTCACAATAACAGGATTTTGAACATTACACTTCCGGTCTACTACAGAGTGAATGCGATTATTGGGCATTATGTATATACCCAAAAATAGCAAAAATTTCAATTAAAATTCAAATGAAGTTTATTTTCTTTCAGAATCATTTGGAAAATAAAAAGTCTTACTTTTTTTTCAGCTTATCGGTTCATGTACTATATTGTTCGTGTATCGTAGAGGTCATGACCCTTATACATTTCTACATAAAAGAGGAGATATCCCGAATGTGTGATTTCAGGAAGGAAATTCGAAATAGTTATTTGGACGAGGAAAATCGTCAAAACACAAACATTTAGCAGTACATAAAGCATAAGAAAAACTGGATAATAAATGGGAAAATGACAGAAATCACAATCAAAACGTGGTATGTGCTGGTATAAATTTTATTAAAAATGAAGAAAAAAAGGGGGGGGGGCTTATTTTTTTGTATACAACATTTCAAGTTGTCAATTACATTAAAAAATATTTCTTGCTGATTTGAGTACCAAAAAAAATAAAAATAATAATAATTTGACTACATCCATTGTATTATTAGCAAAAAATATTAATTGAGGGAAAATATCAAATAAATATCATGGCTCAAAAAAAAAAATAACAGGCACCAACCCACCACACGCCCAAAAAATAAAATGGTTAGACACAAATAAAATATGGATTGAAGTAATTATTTATCCTTCCATGCATCTGTATGTTCATATAGACATTCCAAATCTGTTTAATGCAACCACCTCAAAATATTACACTTGCAACTAGCCAATGTTACACTTTATCATAGTAAAAGGTAGATGATTATAATACAGGTTATTACAGTAAGTTTTAAAACTAACATTGATTTCATTTTTTCATTTTTGGGCTTTGACTTTTTTGACAAATAAATAAAGATAAAAGCACAAATTTGGTATGGCTATTTATATCCCTGTGTTGATGTCTTTAATAGATTTTCAAGCCAAAGAACACATTTTTCAATATTGTACAATTTTAACTGTTTGGACTTCATATTTTTTTGGATAAATACATTGTTTACCTAATTTTGCCAAACATACATAAGGTAGACAAATTGGTATGCATATTTCTATGCATAATGTGACCTTATGTTTTCATCCATAATAATCTTTTTTTTTTCAATGACTATTTACTTCATCTCATATAAATCAATGTAGAAAACATACATGATCTTCCATACTTCTTTTGATCCCATAAAGAGAGAGAGGGAGATTTTTGGAAACCATGTAAAATTATTTAAAGTTCACATCACCACTCCTCCCAAAAGAAAAATCTAAATTTATAGTTTTGACTAAAATATATATAACATAGTGAGAACTGTACCATATTAGTATATAATTTCCCTGTACATGTTTTATGTGTAATTAGATAAACAAAGTCTTTCACTTCTATCATATATCCCACTTGTATCTTACATTTTCTGATATTATCTCCTTCTGATGAGTAACAGACCACACTTGTAAAGGATTCTTCCATCACATATATATATATATGTATCTATATTTAAGGCTGTCTGAGAATCTCATTGAAGTGAACAGAAACACAATCCTTGATGACATTATATCTAGGCTGACCCAATATATTCCAGCTTCTAAGGATGTCTGCCATATACTAATGTTGACTAGAATAATCTTGAAAATATTTCCAAATAACTATAGAGTCATCAAGCGATAAAAGTCAGCTGATTCCATTTGAAGCACTGTCCACCATGAAGCCATCAGAATGGTTTGTGCTTGACAACTCTGAAAGTGTTGGCAAGTTTGGATGTGTGTCAAGGGAGACTTTTAATGGTAACCCAATGATGATTGAAATCAACATTGGTAAGGATGGTGTTGTACAGTTGTTTGTAGCTGGAAGATCCATAGACCTTTCTCCGTTCTACGTCAGTTCAAAGCTGGTGTTCAAGGCAAACTCAATAAATGCTTTCTTTCGATGTCTCAAAGTTATCACTGTATGTCATGGATACCATGATAAGAAAACAAGGAACCGCCATTTACATTTTTCAATGACAAATATGTGAAAGAGGTATGCATAGTGCATAAGGATACTGAACCAAAAAGAGTCGTCAGACATATCAATTGCAATAAAGTAGTTTATATAGACAATGATTCTCATTCATGTCAGAGATGCTCAAGAGCAATGTGTGAGAGCCGAAGTAATGAAAGAAATAAACAGAAGCAATCAGAACATGCCCAACAGTACCTTTTACCCTTTCCCTTCCCTTTTCCTTTTCCCACTCTACTTCTTTTTCTAGTACATGGTGACTTTTGCTACAGCTGGAATTGTCTTCATTAGAACTGGCTTTTGAAGAACTTGGAACGGTTATTCTTCACTAAAAGGTATGGCTTTGGCATTTCATTCAAAGCAGGTATTACATTGCATAGTTTCTTGACTAGACCACTCTTCTGTAAATTTCCTGCTTCTATGCCATAGGCTTTACAGAGCAAAAGTAGATCACTTTTCAAGAAGCTAGTAAATACTACAGCCTTCAGATCATAAATCTGTGATTTCAGTTTTAATTGAGAATATAATTTATTTTGAGACTGATCTTCAAATATATATTTCATGTCCAAAGCTAATGTATCACTACTGTGTTTGTGTTTCGAACTCTTGACCACTCTTTTTCTCAAACTTTCAGATTTCAATTTTCCATGACTGGAAAGGACATATTGTCTGAATTGACTATCACCTATTCTACTGTATCGACCTATCAAATCTTCATACAGATCTCTGATACATGAAGCAATCATGATATTGTCTACTTGTATGACACTCATATTGGGTTCAAAATTTATGTACAATGACATCCAGTATTCAAACAGTGTCTCATCCTTGAGTAATTCAGTCTTACAATGCTATAAACTAATTGCGCCATGCCAATGTAATTCATTCACATGCTGATGCTGCGTTCTTTTATCATCAACTTGCAAGAAGAATTCAAATACAGAGTCCTTGATATTAGTAAGACCGTAGTTGTTCTGCCTTCTTTGGGTCTCATGCAAGGTCAATTTATACTTGCTATTGTTTTCCAATTCTACAGCTGAAGTTGTAAGGTGGTCTAACATTTTTACTTGAAGGAAACATTGACTGAGCAAGTTCATTTTTTTCCTTTATGTACAAGCTGTTATTTCCTTACTTCATATTATGATACCTACTCTTTTCAACACATCTACCTGCGATATACCTTATTTTTCATTTTCCTGACTCCGATACATGTACAGAAGGTGTAAGCACAACTTGTGTGGTATTGAAAATATCAGATGTTTTCTTCTCCAAAACAATCTCACAAATTCTGTCAAAAATCTTTCCAAATGCAAAAACATCATCATCATTTGGCACAGAATTCAAGAAATGTTCAAGAATTTGGATGTAATTTCGAGACACTGAAAACTGGTAAATTGCAGAATAGTATTCAGTCGATGTGTTGGAATCGGGTTTTCTGACCTCTATATTACCACATATTTTATTAAAGATACTTTCAATTTTTTGGTACAGTGTCTGAAAGAATGTATTCAACTCGTGCAGTGGCTTATGAAGATTTCTGTTAATTTTCCTCGTAAATTTATTTGCCATGGTGTTGCTGCATTTTCTGGGATAAGATGCTTCATTTTTGTAAGGTCAATAGGATGCTACACAATGGTAGATTCAAGTGTGGTTGACCCAAGTTCTTGGTCAACACTTGAAGCATATATGTCTTCCGCAGTGGACAACATTTTATCAACTTCTAACATTTCTCTTTCAGAAAAGGAAGAGTTGTCAGAATCAGAACCTGTTTCATCAGCAAAGTCAACACTGAGCTCATTTACTAAAGATACAGAATGTCTACAGCATTCTAAACTTTCATCAAATTGTACAGAACATTTATTGTAGAATTAATATATGCAAGAACTGTGGAATCACAGAGTTGGCATTGAAACTGATAACCCTTAGTCCCTTTTGGCCCTCCCTGTTGCCACACCTAACTGACCTGGTGCAAAAATATTTGAGGCATCAACTTCAATCCTGTGTAAACTTAACCCCTGTGCTTTGTGAATGATAATGCTAAAAGATAGTATGAGTGAGATTTGATGCCTTGTGGCTACAATCTTTTTCTCCACAGAACTGTAAACAGTAAAAAAAATTCTTTTCAAGTCAACTAAATTATTTTGAAAATCAACTGTCACAGAGTCTTCCTTCATTGCCACAACCTTTCACTGTAAACCATTTACTAGTGAGGAGCTTAAGTTCTTGACCATCATAACTGGGCAGCCTATTTTCAAGTGTAACACTTTTGTCACACAAAACTTATTACACCTATTATTGTCACCCTCATCTATTGACTGATAAGACTTTGATACACCATCCATTTCCATAAGTATGCATTGTATGTTTCAGAATCAAATTTTCGTCCACAAACTCGAATGGGTCATCTCCAGGAGGGAGATGTCTCTGCAGACTCATGATCAAGTTTTTGGTATCTTCATGGATTTTTCCCTTTGAAACATCATTAATAGCCTTAATGAAATCCAGTTCATCTTGTCTTATGACCTCGTCAAGGACAATTTTATGCCCAAATACCAAGGGGAAAATGGTCGATTTGAAACAATATTCACATGTCAGTGGTCAGGTACAGGTTGGAAGCTAAAAAAAAGTACCCACTAGCAATAACTTGTATACCTCCAAAATACAAATCTGAATGTTTAATCATTCTACATGCATATTCAATTTGTTCGAACAATTTCAATGACAGCATAGCAATTTCATCAATAATCAAACAGTATGTTTTCATAATATTTTGTTTGTATGAATCAAAATATTAATCAGTGAGAAGTTTTCTACATAGTTCATCATTGTCATATCGTCCATCACCAACCCATGACCAGGAATGCACTGTGCATCCTTTCACATTCAGTGCTGCAATGCCTGTTGTGCCAGTTACACTGACATTTTTAGCTGCTGCAGACAATTTCTTTTGAATTTCTTTCACACAAAACTTTTGCCTGGCCCACTTTGGCCTAACACAATGATATTGTAGCCCATTAAAGCCATTTCAACAGCAAATAACTGTCTTATTCATTTTCCATTCATTTTACAAAAAGTGCTTAAAAAAGTGAAGTTTACATAATAAAGTACCTATCGTTTAGAACGAGTAACATGTAACATAACACACACACACTTATGAAGGTTGGTGTTGTGGAGTTATCTCAACATGTATACATTTTTAATATAATATTGTGTTTGGGTATGCAAACTAGTGAGAGAGAAAAAATAACAAAAGAATTAACCAACGTAAATCTTTTGTTTTCTTCACAGTGTAAATCTTGTATGTGATTCAAGAACTATATAGTATTTAACATTAACAACAAGATTTACAAAGCAATTGTTAACAGTTTGTAGATTCTATCTCAGTTGAAATTGGGTAATTACTTACCTATGGAGTAAATAAGTATATAATTTTAACAAATGTGTTTTCAACTATGTAACAATGTAGAAAACGTTCAGGATAAAGTAAATGTTTGTATATTTCAAGCAACGTTAAACGCTTATGGAATTTTCACGGCAAATGTCACACGGTTTGGGCGCGTGTAACGATTGTCAAGTCGGAGAAACGGAAAAGATCGAGGTTATTCCGATTTAGCTACATATAAATGTTTGTATATTTCAAACAATGTTAAATACTTGTGGAATTTTCCCGGCAAATGTCACACGCTTTGGGCACATGTGACGATCGGAACAACGCTCGGTAATTTCTGTCAAGTCGGAGATACGGAAAAGACCGAGGTTATTCACGATCTGGTCGCATTCACTCCGAAGTAGACCGGAAGTGTAATGTTCAAAATTCATGTTATTTTGAGCAAAACGCGAATCAACAAATAAAACTTCGCATAAAAGTGGCCATTCAAAATTAGTAAGGTACTTAAATGGTACATGGGTGGAAGGCTTGGAATGTCTTCTTTACGGTGGTGAAAGTTATGAGAGACTAAATGAGCGGAGAGTGTAGGAAAATTAAAACGGAGTCATGGAGGGGTCAGATCGTGACCTTCTCGAGTTAGTTACCTTGTGTTAATTGGTTGGAGGGTACCACTGATTGAATCAAGTGACCGTGATAAAAATGCACAAAATTCAGATGATCCAAAACGAGCGCCACTCGTCGCCACACACACCGTATATGCCAAGGCGCACAATCACACCCAGACTATGTATGTGAAGTAGCCATAAAGTTTAAAAATAAAGAATTTCATTCCCCTGTACCCAATCCTCAAAATCATGATAACACAGTTAAGGGCTATTGGCAATTCAGTACAGGTGGGTGGGGGATGGTACTCGTATTGTGAAGAAATGGCTAAACATTATGGTAATAGTGATGTCCTATTTCTTTCAGTTAAGTATCCTGTAACATTTAGCAGTGAGTGTGCGAAAGAATAATGTATAATAAAAATAATTCCATACCTTTTTGTCTACAGATTTTGATGTCGTGTACAGTAATATGGAGTCTGAATGCCTTGAAAAAGAAGGGACATTAACATTTGAATAATCCATTAAGTGGTGAATACCCTTGCTCATTTTCAATATTTGCAGTTCACCACTGCTGCACTGACATAATCGGACATGCTTTTTTAATATATTATACATTGGAATAAGACTTGGGGGGTTTTTTTCTTCGGACAAGTAACGTAAGATATGGAACATGCATCTGCACGCCTGTCAGTGACTTCAGTTCCACAACTGTTCCATCAATATCACCATCACAATCAAGTAATACATCTTGCTTATCTACCGTTACATGTGTAGATCGACACGTTATTCGGCTATGGTGGTCTCGATGCGAAAACTTGTATATATCTGGATAGCTACCGAATTCACACAGGAATGCCTTCGAATTATCATTAGTCGTCTGTAGCAACGTATCGTCATCGTCTTCGATGAATTCGTCCATCATTATCGCTGGAGAGCATTCTTACTATTTACTCCTGAAAATAGAAATTAAGGTATCCATTGAATAGAAGTAACTGTCTGTGTTGCTTTAAGCAAAAACTGCAAAAGGAAAGCTCTAAAATCGCAATCCGGCACAGTTCGTACCAAATATAGAACATTCTTGAATTTGTCAGCAAGAAAAAGTGAATTTTGTATAAAACTTGCAGAAATTGAACGTGAGTTTTTTTATTTTTTTTATGCACATACTGTTGGCAAATGCAGCTAGAATTTTTCACTACCACCGAGTTTAGTGAAGTCCACAAATGTTGGGCCTCGTCTCTCTTCTTTTGATAGCACACGTCCGTTTTCTCCAGTCTCTTTCTTCTTCTGGACGATATTGCATTTTGGCAGTGTCCGTAGTGACTCCTCAAGATATATGTAGGAAAAAATCTCTCCGTCTTGAGGTCTTCTTTGTTGTAGACAGTTTATCTGGGATGTAAAATATTTCACTTAAAGTACGGATTTATTAAAAGATGGCGCAAATTTCTTATGTATATAGTTCACAGGTGAATGGCCGCACACGTCGTTATTCAACTAACGAACGAACGAGCCAAAAAAAAAGAAAAAAAAATTACTCACGCCAGGGACGTTGGAGGATGCGTACGACAGAGGTCGGAAAAGATTAACAGCAAACATTTCGTATGAATAAGGTCTAACGTTTACTCGACCTTAATTTCTTTCTCACATTTGTTCTGATCTTTGCTAACAGGGATAAAAATGCACAAAATTCAGATGATCCAAAACGAGCGCCACTCGTCACCACACACACACTGTATATGCCAAGGCGCACAAACACAACTAAACTATATAGGTCAAGTAGCCGTCGGCATAAAGTTGAAAAATAGGGCCGCCATTCTAGAATTTCATTTCCCTATAGGCCATTTCACGGTTATTATCTCCCCTTGAAAACACCAGAGGGCGTCTCGGTGCAGCTCACTTCCGGATAGTTCAATCAATAAAGATGGCAGATGTAGATCAAGGAAATGTGACAGTGGAGGATATAAACAGGTATACTGTGAAACGGCTGAAGAGACACTATAAATATCAACAGTAGCCGGCGAGATACCCCATAGCAACCCCATATATTTTAATAATGAAAATGTTTTGATTGCTTTGCTCTTCTAATACCAACGCTCTTAATTTCTAAAAAAAAAAAAAGCCAAAAATTCGAAAGATAATCATTTTTCTCCAGTGGGTATTAAAGATAAGAAAAAGCAGACCGCGCTGCCAAAGCAGCTTTATCTCTACAATTTTCCGATTTTAAAATGCCTATACTGATTTTAAACCTTGTTTGGTTAGGTTTTTATTTAGTAAGTGGAAGGCATCATGGAATGATGCTGTCCATAACAAGCTTCAATCGGTAAAACCTACTTTAGGCAAATGGTCTCCATCATGTAGACCAGTCCGTAAGGATGGAGTGGTTGTTGCACGTATTTGAATCGGATAACGCGCTTCTTTATTTGAAGGGTGAGAATCCAATTAACCCTTTACCGTCAAACGCTTTTTGATTGACCGTATGGACCTCCAACCCATACGCGATCGATACTATCGTGTTAAAAATATGAAAGAACTTTTTGACACAAGTGCATCTCAGATTTAACATTTCTTGAAAGAAGCAAATATTTATAACAAAATACAACTTGCTGAATCGTCCGAGTGATGATTTCTTGATTTGAAATACTTGGTGATATCTTTTAGAATATTTGATCTGTTTACTTTGGCCGTTGATCAGGGTTCTTTACACTATTTTATTCCATTTCTTTTTATGTATGCTTCTAGGTCGTGCACATTTCATTATTACGTTTGTTTGGGCTGTGTGGTCGTCTCGTACCGATGGGCCTTAAAAACCAAACGGCATCGTCATCATCTTGATCGAGCCCATGACACTTCAGCAGGACCAGATGATATCCTCTATCAACTTCTGAAACACTTACCTGACACAGTTCTCGATACACTGCTTGACATTTTCATTACAATTTGGGAAACTTGCGACTTCCCGCAGTCTTGGCGAGAAGCAACGACGATATCAGTACCCAAACCTGGAAAGGAACGAACCGGCCCTTTCAGTTGTCGTTCCATATAATTAAGAAGCTGTATTTGGGAAAAATAATTGAACGGATGAACATGGGCTACTTTGATATCTGGAAACCAGTAAACTACTAACCGGCATTCATTGTGGATTCAGACGCCAGAGAAGCACAATAGACCATCTTGTCAGACTTGAAGCATTTATTAGAGAAGATTTCATAAAGAAAGTCCATGATTTTCAAGCTTAATAATCATTATAAAAATCAATACATTATTGAACATGATCACATTCTTGAAATATCATTTGTTTTAATGTTTATGTGAAAGTCCGATGTTCCGGTCAACACCACAAGTTCTGTGAGCGCTGTTGTAGCTGCACATACCTGATTTGAACACGTCTGACGGGGGTTGCCAATGGCATCAAGTTGAAGGACAGTCCTAACAGTTGCTTCTTCTCATTGACACCTTTCAATAAATCGACAGATGAGAAGTTGAAGAACTTGTTCTTCCTGCCTTAACATACGTTGTTGGTCCTGTGATCACCATTGACAGTGACGTCATGTACGTTCAAAACAGTTGGAGGAAAGCACTGGTGGATTGCTTCTGATAATCAATCTCGGTAGTTGACCTTGGCTGAGAGTACTGTCACGGCTAGGGGTAATGTAACAAAAGAAAGAATTACTCAAGCAAGCTTTCAAGATTTACAAACACAAATTTAATTTCTTAAAATATTAAATATTTCAAACAAAGTGAAATAATTAAAAACTACTTCGTTTAGAAATTCCTAAATAATCCTAAATTTTTCTATTGTTCACTAATCCGGAAGTTATCCAAAATATTCCGAATGAAAACACCACTGTGCTGATATACTAACAAGAATCAGTTATATCCAAATATTAATAATTCCAAATAAATCCTTGTGACTGTAGAATATCACACAAGTTCTAAAAAATGTTTCCAATAATTCCAACGGAGCTAAATAATTCTTAAACCTTTAAATGTCAGTACTTAATCCCAAAAATGTAGTCTGGAAACATATCTGAAGTAGATAATCACACACAATGAACCAATCTCGTTTATGACCTCTCAGACTGATGTAAATATAAAGAATCCAGAACGCAGATATTACATTTCTTTTATAGTATTCTATACTGCGCCTTTAAAACAAATGAAACCCATTTCTTAATTTCGTCTTAAATAAACATTTTATTATTACGATTTTATAATCTAACTTCTGATTAACAAATGAATCATTCTTTGAATTGCGAAATCCAGGTCTGAACAAAAGTACAAGAAACTCACGCGCTAGATCACGTGACATGACTCATGCTTAGCCGACAATATTATTGATTTTCCCAGGACCAATGTACTGGGTCACATTGAAATACCGTATATGTGCACTATACAAAACAGCGGCTATTAGATTATAATACAAAGGTCATAAACCAAATAAAACTATAATTTAAAAAGATGATACATAATTCCGTAACAGTACCTTTAATGTAGGTTTCGCCGACGTGGTCAAGAAGCTCTTGCAGACTTGAGAGGATCATCGGGCAGATAATCCGAAGTAAGTACACGCAGTTGATGCTCAGGTGTTTCAGGCGTCGGGAAGTGTGGGCAGTTTGTGCTTGTAGTATGCTCTAGATATTTCCCAGTGCATCCTGCTAATGGTTTTCCTAACCCTTATCTTATTTAGTATAGTAGTGTTGTATTGTCCTTTTTCTTGTTTTATTTTTTATTTTTATTTTTTAATTTTTTTATTTTGTCAATTTTGTTACAGATAATACTGTATGGTTCTGAAACGCTGTATGCCCCGTTTTTATATGTGGGTTCGTTCATGTCGCGTTTTGCTTCTGTATCAGCTTTCTCATTACTTGGTATGTTAATCGGGATCCATGCGAATACGACTGCTTTGTTGGTCTATTTGTTTAAATAGATATCTTGCATGGTTAATCATACTTTGCCTACTTTTTTAATGCTCGGAGGTCAGTGACTGTAGGACACTGCGCGAGTCGCTCAGTATAACTGCTTTGTTAATTGGATATTTTCTGATCACGTTTAGCGCTGACAGGAGCGCAGTAAACTCGACTGTGTAGATTGCGCAGTAGTCTGGTAATATCCTTCCAAATACTATGACCAATTGTGGCATTACCACTCGTGTAGCTGGTTTTTTTTATCTTTAGTTTTCGATATGTCTGTGTATATGTACGTGTTTTTTGTACTTTTTTTTCAATGTACGCGAGTACTGTCGCTGTGCCCAATTGGGTCGTCTTTTTTATTTCCCAGTTGTGCGACGTTAAAATCTACTTTCCGTGTGGGGCAGATGCACGGTGGGTCTTAAAAATATTTTATTTGTTCAGGTTTTACGTCTGGGATTTCTAATTTGTTTTTCATGTTTTTGCGAAAGGGTTTGTAGCACTGTTTGATGGTTTGTACCGTCAAGTGACTCTCCGGGCAACGAAATAGGACCGTACTATTTAAGCATCATTTCCTTACGCCGTAGATGTAGAGAGATTACTCCTGTTAATACGAGTTACTGACGAGCTAAACATTTCCAGCAGTTGGGTTTCCATTTTTGATATGGAAACGTTAAAATTAAGTTTGGATGATCGCATTTCCTGTCTGCTTACGTTCTTGGCATCTTCCAGAAATTGGTTTGCTCCCCCGTTTTTTTTTTTTTTTTTTCTTCGTCTTCTTCCAAAGTGTTTTCTTCGGCACTTTCTTCCACTTTATAATCTCCTAACATTAGCAATAATTCGATAAAAGATTGTTCCAATTCTTCTACCAGCTTTTTGTGCTAATGAATCATTCTTTCCATTTTAATAAAAATAGAAAAGCTTCTAAACAATATCTTTTTATTACTCATTTTGTCATTAGGTTCAGTGCTGCAGATTGCTTCGATGTATAGTGTCAATTTTTAAGAAAAAATTATATATATATATATATATATATATATATATATATATATATATATATATATATATATATAGCATGTGGTTGAGTAGATGACAAATCAGAATAATGATGATAAATAAATCAGTACAAAGGATGATTTTGATGTGACTTTCTTAATATCAGTTGACTAAAAACACTACAAAGTATGGCTTTGATATGACCTATAGATTTGTATATTGATGTTTTTAATATCATCATTTAACTTATGATTTAGGTTTGATTTATTTCTTTGTATGCCAAGATGATAGAGAATGGTCGAGTAGATGATATGTTAGATACTTTACAAAATGTATTCCCACCTTTTTAAGTAGTGTTAATAAGAATCAGTTATATCCAAGTTTTATAAATTCTAAATAGTCCTTGTGAATATGGAATAACAAAAGTTCTAGAAATGTTTCCTATAATTCCACGGAGCTGGGTATTTCGAAATAATTTCCTTCTAAATTACAACCCTCTTCGAACCAATCAGAAACTAGGTTATGCGTGACATCGCCAAAGTACTTGTACACTGACGTTATTACCAGTCAGCAATATATTGACTCTTAATGGAAAATAGAATCTAGGTCAGAAGTTCAAAAAAACTCACGCGCTGACCACGTGACATGACTAATGCTTCAGTGAAATATTGATCAAATTTTACTGTATGTGTACTCACGGCAAGACGACAGCTGTTAGACTAAGAACAGAGATCATAAACTAATACTATTATTTAAAAACGAAATGATACATAATTCAGTAACATTGGTACAGCATAAAACAAAGACAAAAACAATAGTGAACATTATCGTTGTCATCATTATAATAATCTGCATGACATACAACAAAGACAACTGTTATCATCGTCGTAATCGTTTGAATATGCATGAAAACAATCAACATCGAACACATTTTAGATCTGACGAATCAATGAATCACTTGATAAGTCTGTATACTCCTGTCTGGTGTTTTGCTTATATCTGTGTTGTTGCTTGCTAGCACTGCCTTGCATTGCTTTGTTTTGTCTTGTCTGGTGATGCTTTCTTGCTTTTTTTTTTCTCTAGTCTGGGGATGCTATCGTGCTTTGTTTACTTTTGTCTGGTGACGCTGTCTTGCTTTATTTACTCGCGTCTGGTGTTGTTTTCCTCAAATCTGTTTTACTTCTTGGTGTTTCTGATAGTCCAGCGTAAGCCAACATTTCTTTCATCTTCAGTTCACTTGTGTTAAACTTTTGCTTGGATTTAGTAACATGATTTTCTTCTTCTTTTTTAACATCTCTCCTTTGGTTTAGCAGTGACATTTTCAAATTCATTTTCTAGTACATTTTCAAGTTTACTGCTGGTTTCTATTTTACCTGACAAGTTTCTTTTGTCTGCGGCCTTCTATTCTCAAGTTGTACACCAGGAAGTCACTATTGCATGCGTATTTTTGGTCAGCGCATACATACTTTAATGCCATGTATGGCATATATTGTGGAAATCACATTCGCTCCCTAAATTTCACCAACGCTTCATCAACACCAACATTTTCATGTGCATTGTATAGGGTTATGCATCTGACCCTCACAATGCCCAAGATTTAACGTACATAGTGAAATGTGTCGTACCCTGGCTGACCCTTAGGTGGATTTTGGGAGGCATCCGATAGGGACACATTTGATACAAAAAATGCAGGTCTTCCAATACAAATTTATGTTAGGATGGTGCGAAATTGACATTATTAATAGTGTTTCAGCCTTGATTTTAAGTGTTCAGGTGGGACTGGTGTCCATATGGGCTCATGCCCCCGACGTTTTTGTTGACGTTCAGCATGTAGATTTCTTTGTTCTACAGCCAATTCCAGCAGATTGTGGGGAAAGTAATGTGAAGTCGTCTCTTTTTCTGTTTGCGTGTAGTCCTACTGTTGGACCGGGTTGTGGGCCATTAAATACATGTTTTGTCGTAGGTTGCAGATTTTCAGTGCACACCACGTGTCCTGTATTTTCATCTGATTCCTCGGATAAAACTTTACCAAGACTAATGTCACTATTGTCCACGGATCCAGAAAAATTGATTTCACTCTTTGAACTTGCCACTATTGCAATACACGTCGTTTACCTCGTACACAAGAGCCACATGTGTGCTGAGCTGCCGTAAAATACTACATACATACCTTTTGTAAAAAAAAGAAAATGAACAGTGCCCTAATTAATGTGTTAATGTGCATGTTACTATGTCGTACAGTGCGCCTGCATATAATGCTTTTAGGTGGTGCCGTGATGGCAGTTTTCGTTCACTTAAAGACGTGATCAGAACAAAAGAAACATTGGAAGTGAACGTGACACAAAACATGCGTACTGCCTGATTGATCACAACTATCAACACTGGGTCCGAGTGGAGGCCAGTATAGTACGGAATTGAAGGACGCCTTCTTGTATGTGTTTTTGCAAAGTGGGAAAGACAGTTTCCATATCGATATGTACTGCTGACGTACTGGCCTGATAGGCGCTGAAAATAATCTGTAAAATGCGCAGTTACAAATGAAGCTCATGTATAAAGCTGGATTGATTTTGCTCCTTATTTCTACACAGTTCCAGAATAACAGTATTTATGTAATTATTACATAGCAAATTGTGCCTAATGTTGCTAAATAATAATTGGCAAGAAAAGTAGATTCAGACAGTGAAATAGTTGCAGATGTGCTTAAATAATTGTACTGCATTGAAACCTCCAGAAGACATGGTTTTCTTTTGTTTGGGGGGGGGGGGTAGATTCAGACAGTGAAATAGTTACAGATGTGCTTAAATAATTGTACTGCATTGAAACCTCCAGAAGACATGGTTTTCTTTTGTTTGCGGGTTGGGGAGGATGGCGGGGGGGGGGGGGGGGGTAGATTCAGACAGTGAAATAGTTACAGATGTGCTTAAATAATTGTACTGCATTGAAACCTCCAGAAGACATAGTTTTGTTTTGTTTGCGGGGGGGGGGGTGGTCTTCAGATTTACTTTCCACGCTAAACGTCTTGCGAAATCTTGAAGCTGACGAGCTCAAAATATGCCAAGTCTTACTGAATCTTTGATGTGCAATCAGGAAAAAGCATATTCCACTGTTGCCTACCCAGTCACGCACGTATTAAGGGTAATGGGATGGCAGATAAAGTCGCTCGTTTCTGAAAAGAAGATCACATAAAGGGATTCTAAGCTTAGTATCCATCGATATGTTCTGTATACTCGGAAAAATGTGGAAATTAAAAAGTCCAGAAATGATTCACGAGTTTCACCAAGCCACTGGAGAGTGGCATTGTTCATGAATAAAACAAATTGCAGAGACGAGGTGGTCTTTGTGTAGTTCACGTTTGGGACACGCATATTTGGCTAGCACACATCTTCTGAAGGCTGAAACCATGACGGAATGTGTACGGTGCCAGTGTCCACTGAAAGTGGAGAACATTCTTGTAGAGTATATAGACTTCGAAAATGCGAAACACCAATTGTGTGAAATTAACTCGATCTAGCAATTTGGAGTGATTTTATGCAAGAAAAAAACCCTGACTTTGTACACGAGAAGATGACATAAGATTTTTTTTTTACTTTATCTTTTTAACCCTTTTGTTGTATTTTATATCTTTGAATTAACTGGGACATCTTTTATCTTGTTGGAGAACATAGTTATATTTATTTGAAAGGTTTTATCTTCCTAAAGGTTGTAAAATTTGAAACATTTTGCCTTTTATTTTAAAACAGTCATGCATTTATTTGGAAGGGTTTATCTTCCTAAAGTTTCTCGCAATGTGTAGAACTAAAATTTCAATCGGTACTATATAGCCAGAATTAGTCCGAAGTGTCCAATTATTGCATGTGTACAAACTGAGAAAAATCCAATGTTCAACACAGATTCTGCTGGTGGAATTCATCATTCGTAGGAAGATAGCCAAGTCCCTTGTTTCTTCAACAAATATCCACTGCGAATACTATTTATTCTACTGCGATTCTGCACTCGTCAAACTTTTTTTAACGTTTTCTACATGCAAACCTGGCAGTTTGAGTGACCGCGAAACCATGAATTCACATATTATGATATATATATATATATATATATATATATATATATATATATATATATATATATATATATATATATATATATATATATACGTAGTAAACAAGTGCATTTAATTTATGTAATGATGAAAGCAAATAGTTTCAACTTTATATTCATGCATTTGACTTTGGGAGGCATATAGTATTAAAATTGAGAAAATCATTTTCTGTATATGCTAAAATAAATTTTAAATATACAAAGGAAATCAAATAATTTAGTTACCGCTTTCGATATTAAACTGTGCAAGAAAGTACATCTGCTACCAAATGGCATGCCCAACATGTATATTTCTAATAAACACGGAAACAATTTACTGAAACTAGTACTAAATCAATAAAGTATTATATAATATGGATAAAGATGTTCGTCAGTTATATACATCACTTGCACATGCTGATGCTGACTTGTTTTGTCACAGGGAAGCTTTATGTCCCAATCTTTAGATTTTTACAGTTTTTGTCCTCGGGGAAATGGCTAGAGACATAAGCTTTCCCAAGAGGAAATACCCCAGTGACCTGGCGTTATTTGCAAGCTTTCATGGTATGCCTCTGTTTGATGCTGTCGCATGTCATAGCTAACAGTTTTGTTGTCTGAAAATGTCAGGGAATTTATGAAAATGTATACATATCCGGACAGTATTTGTTCCGACTTCAAAACTAATTTCTATGGTTTTACTAACTAATCAGGCATGTTCCAGATATTACAGTTTCGGTAGCAAATATTGAAAACATACTGATGCGTTTTAAAGTTATGGTAAAATCTCTTTGTAACACAAATGTGTAAGTGGATCACAGTGACTACAATATGGGTTGTTATGAATGTACCATGTAGGTTGAATTCTCGCTCTTCCATAAAAATTAGTGTGGAATATATCACGGAAAATCATTGGCGACAGGAAACACAGATGCTTTAATGACTTGAAGAAATCTGATGAATTGGCAACGAGTTGTCCATGTGACAGAACCAGGACATACATCAGTAGATTGCCTTCTAAATCGGTAGAATGTTTTTTATCGACATCATTTTAGGCGTTTTAAGGAGGTTTTAATATTGTATTAAAACAAGTTTGAACATGACTCTGATTATGATGGCAAATGTAACAGCAATAATTAATATTAGTCCGGGTATTGTCAGTGAAAGGAACTGTTGAATATCTCGTAGTTAACTGCGAAGATCTGATACACAGTCAGCGACTTAAGATTTTGTTTGGGTGCATTTAGAACTTACCCTTCAGAAAGCGCCTATGTTGAGACATATGAATCGTCACTTTTATCTCAGATGATCGAAATTAGTTATTCAGTATGCTAACAAACTATCTTCTAATCCATATAACCCGCATATGAAGTAGTGTTTAGACCCAAATACCAAATCTTGTACGTTCAGAAATCAAACCTCATACAACATTTTGGCGTGCAAATTCGCCCTTATTTAAAAACCGAAAAAATGCATGATATAAATATTGCAAAATTATGCATTCCCAAATCACCAGAGTAGTTATCAAAATCTCCCAGTATAATATTTGACCTTGGCGAATTAAATATAAAAAACTTAAACAACTCTCTTTCTTCAGAGTAAATTCAATGATTATCATAGCCTCCTATTGTAGCCAGACTACACTGTATACAGTCAATTCGAAAGGTGGAGACAAAGTTAGAGCTGCCATTGCAACACCCCATGGCACCATCTCGAGCCGATTACCGGGTAAAGTCTTAATTTTTACAGCATAAATCACAACCATACTCCAAGCTCTTAAATGAATGGAAACCTCTCAAGAAAACAAAATTACATTATCTTTTCGGATTCCCCTTCCACGTTGAAAGTTGTGCAGAATGTTAATAATGAGAACCCATTAATATCCCAGATATTAGTGAAACATGATGTTCTCAAATGTGGGACAAGTATTTATGTACTGTTGGTTGCTTAGTGACATTAACATAACAGGTAATGAAAGGACAGATAAGCAGCCAAAGCTGCCCTGCAGTTATCCGTTTCCGATATTCAAATATTGTATAAATCGGCATACTCGTCATAGTTGGCAAAATCTGTTGAACTATTATCATACATGTATATTCACCTTTTGAATTCGTAATTCTTACGGGAATACAAGAAAAACCATCAACAACGTTTCTACCTAAACTCTGGGCAGCAATGTTTGATCTATTACTACACGAGTCCTAGACACTGCAGTTGGAGTAATATCCGCATGCAAGTCGACATTTTGATAGGTTCGAATGTCAGCTTGATCAGTGACATCTTGATTGTAAGTCTTGGATATAACCTTACAGTTAGGATCATTCTTAAGCAGAGAGGAACCGTCATTTATATTGTTAATATTTAAACTTCGCTTGACTATAACAGCAACTGAGCCTTGAGACATATTTGGTCTTTGGTTCACAGCTTTTTAAGCTGTTCACAAGAACGGGATGCTGCAAGCTACTTATTTGAACTCGACTGCCTGATCTGTTTCCACTTTTTCTATGCATAATAAGATTTTATTGATTCATTGGTTTGATTTTTTAAACCTATTATGTATAATCGTCTCTATACAATATTGATTTTCTTTGCGCGCAAGGAACTCCTTCTCGGATAACTGATTGTCTTCAGTTATTGGCACACACTGGCGTTGTGAAGAACGCTGCATTCCCCCCAAAGAGGGAAATCATTTGTACCCTTTACGGTATGGAACATGAGTTGTCTAAGCTCTTCAATTTTGCCATCATTATTGAAATCCAGTAGTATCTTCTTAATGAATTCATCCTTGGGTACTCTTCTCTAGACATCTGCGTACAATCGTACTTCCCTAGTGAAAATGTGACTGAAATTCACTGAAATGTCCTTCTTTTACAAAGATTTAGGTATTTCACGAAATTTCAGTGATGTTTTCTGATTAAAGTTTCACTGAAATTTCATTGAAAAATATCAATGAGAAACGGTACTTTAGTGAGATAAAAAAAAAATTGACCTTTCTTCATCTTGAATATAATTACAGTTTCTCATACATTTAATTTATTTTCAGCAAAGAGTATATTTTCCATTTCTAATTGCTCAAATTTTATTGTTCATTTTAGGCACTAGAATTTACTTCCACGTTTCTTCTTGATCATGTTCCTCTGTCAAGAATTCACTGAAGATTATGGCCTGAAATTTAAAAAAGAAAATGCATAACAAAGTACAGAACTAAAAGAGTTTATTGATGTATACTTAATTAAGTGTGCAAATTAAGAATCTTGATGCTTATGTAATTGTAATTTGGCGACATTTTGCTTATTGACAGTTATTCACCATTTCATCGTTTGGCTTTTAATTGTTTGATTCTATTATCGGTGGTCGATAATGAACCTTTTAACATCTGTAAATAATTCAACAAACAAACATTTCTATGGCGCTACATAGCCTCGCAGTGCTGGTGCGCCATAAGGCCACAGTCAATCTATCAATCAATCAATTACGTTGCAGGATGCAACTGGTATTATGCAATATCTATTGTTATCAATTTATGGCACTGTCCCTAGCTCACTTTACAGATAACTCGAACTAGCTCACTTTACAAATAACTCTAACCAGTGCTGGCACAGATTCAAGGCTCAGCCAGTAGCTCACTGTAGGTCAGTGGTTTTCTTCAAGTATATATTTGACCATACATGTATAAGCTGTTATGTACTGAATATTGCGTTAAACACCAATCAATAGATGGGTTTTTGTTTTGTTTGTTTTTTATTTTTCTTTTGCTTCAACCAATAAGAACCGTTATCTTTTAAAGTGTGTTAAAAGCTTCAAAAGAATGGTAGCTCAAATGCAAAATGACTTGTATTAATATAAACTTTACGGTAAATATAATATGCGCCTGGACTTGTTAAATTAATTTTGCCTTCCTTCATGCATGCCCAGTTATTACAATCTGCACGATTCCATCTTGTCCAGTTTAATTTTTTATGATCCATGGATTTGAAAAGGGGGGACTTCAAATTTGGTACCTTGGTTTTAGTACTACTTATTTGTTCAAATACATTGTAACTTGAGTAACATAATTGCAGCAATAATGATTTAACATTTTTTTTAATATAAACAATTAATTTACGAACAGCAAGTGATTCGATACTTGCCATCAGTGGAGATTTCCCCCTGCGGGTCCGGGGTTATAGAATAAGCCCGACGCGTCCTCGCTGCGTGTCGTAAGAGGCGACTGAGTAGAGGCAACCCGTGTCGAGAGAGGAAAGGATCCTGGTAGTTGAGCAGCGGCTTTCCAATGCAATACACTACTTTGGCCTCTACTTCTCCTAGACGGGCGGGCGGGATGGGCCCGGTCTCGACAAATCTGCTGGCCACGTCGAGCCCTAGGATGTCTTTTTAATTTACCTCTATCACTATCTCTATTATTTTTTTTCGTTTTATTGCTCTTGATGCTACATTTGTCCCTTTTTTCCCCCTTCTCAGAAGGCTTCCTAGAAGGCGGTGGCTTAACGGGTCAATCGTGAGGTATCTTTACCTGCTGGGTATATCTCTTGTGTATCCCTGGCATTTGAGAAATGTCCCCTTGTTGCGCTCCGTGGTGGGTGGGTGAGCATGAGTGATAAATATGCAACAAAACATGATGGAAAATAATAAAAAAATAAACTGAAAAGAACAAAACCAGTCAGATTCAGACGATGAACCATGTGGCGTGGATTCATTTCCGCGCTTCATGTTCATCCAGTCCAATGACGCATCGAAACCGCTTGCTGCACTATCTCCATTTGTTGTTGAAAAGACAATACTTGGACTAGTCGGCACACCAAAAAGCGTGAAAAAATTAAAATCAGGTAGCTTGCTTGTTGAATGTGAGCGAAGAGGACAAACTGAAAATATATTTAAAAAAATTAAAACTTTCCATGATATATCAGTAACCTCTTTTGCTCACTCCTCGCTGAATTCATCCAAGGGCGTGATTCGCTGCCGTGACTTGGCGGGAGTCGGCGACACAGAAATCATCGAAGGCATGAAGAACCAAGGTGTCACTGCCATCCGACGAATCCGTATCAAACGTGGCCAAACTTTGCAGGATACCAACACTATCATACTTACCTTCAACACACCAACACTATCCAAAGTAGTAAAAGTTGGATTTTTGCAGGTCAAAGTAGAGATATACATCCCAAATCCACTTCGATGTTTCAAATGTCAGAAGTACGGTCACCACGAAGACAGATGCTCCAAAAGTCCCGTGTATGGCCGATGCGGCGATTCTTCACATCGAGAACCTGACTGTAAAGCCACCCCACACTGTATAAACTGTGGAAAAGACCATCGCTCTAACTCGAAGGACTGCGAAACCTGGAAACGAGAGAAGGAAGTTCAAAAGGTGAAATACACCTCAAATATCCCCTTTCCAGAGGCCAGAAAGATAGTAGAATCTAGAACATCACTACATGGCCCAACCTTCTCAACCATAGTAAAAACCAGTCAGAAGATAAAAAAGGATGCACAGACACATACAAGTCTACCTGATGCAGCAACACCCGCAAATATTCCTCACTATAAACCTCAGAAAAATACTCACACAGACAACATTCAATAATGCCCCAACACCAAAATCACCAAAAAATAAAAACAAACTGAACCCTAACAGGCAGCACAAGTGGTCCGATGACCCTATTAATCTGCATTATAGGTTTGGCGACTTTGAGGACATGGATGCAGAAGAAACTGCTCGATGTTCTCAGGGCAGCTCCAGACCTACAAATAAAAAATGTAACCCCGTACTTCCTCCTGATAAATAAGCACGTAGAAGTGTTCTCTCCAAAAGGTCTAACCTAATTACTACACCATCCCTAATTTAATTTTGTAATGAAGAACACCATCTTACAATGGAATTATCGAGGACTTAAAACTAACTACAATTATATTCTTCTGCTTTTAAGTGAACTAGATCCTGCAGTACTATGCCTGCAGGAAACATTTCTAAAAGAGACAGACAACATTTCACTTAAAAATTACTCCCTTTTTAACACCGACTCAAAAAATGTTGATCGCGCCTCAGGTGGAGCTTCCGTTGTTGTGAACAATAGGGCCCCTCATCACGTCATTTCTTTAAATACAAATCTACAAGCCATTACTTTTTGTTCTATTTATATACCACCAAACACCAAATTACTACCAAATGACTTAGACAACCTCGTTCAACAGCTGCCCACCCCATTTGTTCTCCTTGGGGATTTTAATGCCCATAACATTTTATGGGGATCAAATTACATAAATGACAGAGGGAAAAAGGTAGATTATTTCATTTCTAGACACGATTTGTGTCTATATAACACGGACATATTTGCATCCAGGAACAGGTACATACACGTGCATTGATCTATCAATTTGTTCTCCTTCGCTGCTTTTAGATTATCATTGGAAGGTCGCTGATGATCTTCACAGCAGTGACCACTTCCCAATCTCTCATGAATATTAACTCTACCATCGATGTTTAAATTCCACACTGGAATTTAAAGAAGGCCGACTGGGCCAAGTTTGAAACATTATGTATGACTAGACTTAACAGAGATGCCTTTTTAAACGTGAATGACCCTATTCAACATGTTACATCTATTTTAATCAAGATTGCAGAAGAATCCATTCCTAAGTCCTCACCGAACCATAAAAGAACACAAAAACCATGGTTCACTAAAGAATGTAAAGAAGCCATTAGACAACGCCGAGAAGCATTGAGAAAATTTAATAACCGCCCGACGCCCGAAAATTTAAGTACATACCGTATATTACGGGCTAAAGCTCGTCGCACGGTTAAAGAATGTAAACTATCATCATGGAAAACATATGTTTCTACTCTAAACTCCCGTTCCTCTATAAAGAAAGGATGGGACTGAGTCCGCAAAATAAATGGTAAGGGAAAACACAACTCTTTCCGACATCTAAAAGTAAACAATAACTTCCATTTCAAACATGACATAGCTAATATACTTGCTGATAGCTTTTCAAAAAATTCATCATCGCATAATTATTCATCCGATTTTCGAAAAGTAAAAAGTCAAAAAGAAAAAATACCCTTAAAATTCACATCCAGCAATTCAGAAAGTTATAATCAACCGTTTTCACTTTTAAAGCTTATGGAAGCTTTGAACAAGGCCCATGATACATCCGCTGGGCCTGATGAAATACATTACCAGTTTTTGAAACATCTACCAGAACCATCATTAATCGCTCTTTTGGAAATTTTCAATGATGTATGGGCCACTGGCAATGTACGAAAAATTTGGAAAGAAGCAACAGTAATACCTATTCCCAAACCAGGTAAGGATAGCACACATCCTAGCAACTATCGTCCCATTGCGCTGACAAGCTGTGTATGTAAAACAATGGAACGAATAATCAATGCTCGGCTTGTTTGGTATTTGGAAACTAATAATTTAATATCTCCTTTCCAAAGTGGCCTTAGATATGGCCGTAGTACCAATTATCATCTGGTTAGACTAGAAACATTTATTCGCGATGCTTTTATCAAGAAGGAACACTTAGTAGCCGTTTTCTTCGATTTAGAAAAGGCCTATGATACAACATGGAAGTACGGAATAATGAATGACCTGCACAATCTGGGTTTAAATGGCCGTCTGCCCTCTTTTATATCGAACTTTCTCTCAAACAGAGAATTTAAGGTACGAGTGGGTTCCACCCTCTCAGATATGTACGAACAAGCAATGGGTGTGCCCCAGGGCAGTATTTTATCTGTAACACTTTTCAACATCAATATTAATAGCATTACCAAGTGTTTGGCTCCTGGTATGGATTGCTCCCTATATGTTGATGATTTCCTAATATGCTATCGATCCAAGCACATGCATACATTTCAAAGACAACTGCAACAAAATATAAACAAGATTCAAAATTGGGCCAATGCCAACGGTTTCAAATTCTTAAAATCGAAAACAGTATGCATGCATTTCTGTCAGTTACGAAGACATCATGATAAACCTAAACTCACACTGGACGGAACACCTATACCAGTTGTGGAGGAAACAAAGTTTTTAGGTATTATCTTCGACAGAAAACTCACCTTTATTCCACACATAAAGAACTTGAAAGCTAAATGCTTGAAATCGCTAGATCTACTCAAAGTAGTAGCGCACACTGACTGGGGCGCTGATAGAAAAGTCATTCTCAAATTATATAGAACTTTTATTCGATCCAAACTAGACTATGGTTGTGTTGTTTATGGTTCAGCCAGAAAATCATACTTAAAGATGCTTGACCCAATTCAACACCAAGGAATAAGACTCGCTCTGGGAGCATTTAGGACATCCCCATGTGAAAGCCTTTTGGCTGAAGCAAATGAGCCACCACTATCACATCGTAGAGAAATGCTGTCTCTACAATATGCCCTCAAATTAAAATCGAACCCTTTGAATCCTGCTTTTTCGGCTGTATGTCAACCAAAATACAAAACATTATACGAAAACACAACCAAATGCCATACCTACCTTTGGCATTAGAATATCACCCAGCCTTGACAATACAAAAGTTTACCTTTCCAAAATCCAGAAGACGTTCATTTCTGAAACACCTCCCTGGCTACTTAAACAACCAAAAGTACTTTTTACACTACACGACGACAAGAAATCGGAGACAAACCCTTCCATCTTTCATAACACTTATCACGAACTCCTTACCGAATTTAATAACTACACAAGAATTTACACTGATGGATCAAAGGATAAGGAAAAGGCTGCTGCAGCCTTCGTTAGTGGAAATCACACTACAAAAGTTCGCTTGACAGACGGTGCCTCGATTTTTTCAGCCGAAATCAGGGCAATAGACCTTGCCCTGAAATATATCGAAAGGAAACATATTTTAAACTCAATCATCTTCTCGGATTCACTATCAGTACTTCAGTCACTTCCCAATAGGAAATTGGAAAATTCACTACTGACCAACATTCTCATGAAACATACCGAGCTGTGTACCTCCCACAATATAGTGTACTGTTGGCTACCCAGCCATATCGGTATTAAATGTAACGAAAAAGCTGATCGCGCTGCTAAAATGGCCCTTTCCCTAGAACCATCTGATTTCAAAATACCATACACTGATTTTAAACCTAGTATCAAAAAGTGTTTACTTAATAAGTGGCAGGCATCATGGAATGATGCAGTGAATAACAAACTACATATAATAAAACCAACTCTCGGCGACTGGGCTCCTTCCTACAGAACCATCCGTAAAGACGATGTAGCCATTGCAAGAATTAGAATTGGTCATACTTATGTAACCCATTCCTATATCCTAAGAGGCGAAGACCCACCTGAGTGTGTTTCTTACAGTGAACCCTTCACTGTGAAACATTTTATGATAGATTGTTTCGATCTCCAACCTACACGCGATCGTTACTATAATGTTCAACACATGAAGGAACTTTTTGATACAGTAAACGTACCTTGCATTTTAAATTACTTGAAAGACGTAAACATCTATTCTAAAATCTAACTTTACAGCAATCACTTTTGAGTATTTTTAGAATATATGTACAGTCGTTCATCCTAAGTACCTTTACTTGTGTTCATTGACACACCATTTACATTCCCCGTTGATCGGGAAACTTCATATATTACCCTCACCACTTCATCGTTTAGATTTTAATTGTTTGACACTATTATCGCTGGTCGATAATGAACCTTTTAACATTTGTGAATTATTCATCATACAACCTTTTCTATGGCGCTAAATAGCCTCACAGTGCTGGTGCGCCGTTAAACCACAATCAATCAATCAATCAATCAGACAAATCTGAAATGTTAGGTGTACAAACAGGACTTGAACTAACGTCCAATCGTTCATCTTGAATCTGATGATCAAACTTGATGTAATTTGCAATGTCGTCATTTTCAAATCCTTCAAAACTTGCATCGGAATCCAAGTATCTTGCCATTTTGTTTCACTTTCCACAATTGACATTCTAAACTGGTAATTCCCGCTTATAGGATGTACAGCTACTAACAAAACATTTTCGTAATTTTATGCAATGACTACTTTTATTGGCTAAATATTTTTAAAGAGACAGGATGTTTGCAATTTCATCCCATGTAAAGCATATATGTGGCTCTGGGGTTTCCCAACCCTTGGCCGAAAACGCATGTACCTGTTAACAAGGACAGAGAGAGAGTATTGCTAGCAACGGCTTTAAATCCCTTTACAGAATAGCGCGTTTTCCAACGGTCTAACCATCCGTTAGATCCTTTAAAGTCCAATATTGAATGTTCTTTGGCAAAATTACTCTCCTTTTCTTTGAATAAAAGGCCTGAGATTGGAATGTTTTTTTCGCCCTAGCTTGGCTAAACCATTGCTACACTAGATCATTCAGTTTGTCAAATTTGCAGGCATTATTGAAATGACGCTTGTTTGTATCACTGCTCTTTTCAAACTCATTCTTGTAGAATTCTATTTTCTTTAGAATATCTGAAACGGTCGATTTTCCTATTCCGAATGTTTCCCCTAGTTTCTTCAGTGTAGGTTTTGCACATATTCATACTCTTTGATTAGACTAATTTTATCCTGTAAGGATAGTTCAATTCTACGACGCTTAGTTGGTCGTTCTGACATCTTGACAAGTGAGTGAAGATAAACGACGGTCATGGCTACTTAAATACATGTATGTAATGATTTTTCTCTATTGAAAATCATTTGAGTGAATCTGACATTTGTTGTCGGTCTCCGTCAGCGAAGCATCAAAAGCGAAGCCACATAGCTGGTTAATAAAGCGCTAATATTTAACTTAAAAAACAAACAAATAAACAATATTGAACTTGTATCCAAATGAATAGCATCAATCACAATAAACATAGTCTTTCTCAATTGCTTACCTATAAGCATTTAGTTATTAATACATGTAATTAGCCTTAAAAGTTGACTCTTTTATATGGTGCAAAGACTTCAGATTAGCCTATTGTCAGCCCAAATCTGTGTCAAGTGTTGTTTTAACCTCGCGTGCCCTTGAGGCAGTTTCTGGGTCTTTGTCTCGTCGATCAGACTACTACAGCACCTGTTAACCGTAATTAATTTGTTCCAGCGTGTCAGGAATTTAGCACCTAAAATATATTTACAAGTTTCAACTGAGTTTCGGTTTTATGGGGTGTTTTTTAGCGTAAAATTTAAATTTGGGGTCGAAAATTGTTCCGGTGTTCAGTGTTGAGGGGTTTCGGTTTACTCGGGAAAAATTATATTAAAGAGAGAAATATTCGGGACCAAACAAAAAGTTTTGTTATGAGGGGATCCGGTATCCTGAGGGTTCGGTTTTGAGGAGTTTCACTCTGTGTGTGTGTGTATATATATATATATATATATATATATATATATATATATATATACACACACACTAAATGTAGTAGATGGCTACTTCTGTTCAAAAGGGAAAAACAAGATATTATATGGAATAGATTTTACGAATAATTTATCTTTAATGACAGATTCTCTTAGTATCAAGGACAGGCCCTAAGTCGCCCTCTTTTGATTTAAGGCCCTGTCCACGCGAGCTAGCCATTTGCTCGCATGTGAAAGCGGCCTGCAGCAGTTTTCCGATGAGAGTAAAATCTTTTTTATAACTGTCGGCTTTTCCAGTTCACTTGCCTGTGCTTTCCTATGGCTTTTCTCTTAACCACCAGCTGAGATGAAGCTAGATGCTTTACCATCTGTACAAAATGCGTACATCAACAGCTGTATACAGATTCTAGTCGAAATAGGCAATCTAAAAGCAATTGTGTCACCGCACTTGTATATATTAAATACAGTACATTGCTAAAGAGACCATGAGCAAGTTCAAAAAGTTGTTTTAAATGTACTTAAAGGGATCCTAAAAAAGAAATGGTTTCAAGTGTTTTGGAAATTACTGATATAAGTCATGTTTTGGAAATTACTGATGTAAGTCATGGCAACTTTTCAACTAGAGACTATTAAAAAATATTCATGTTCTATTCTCATTGATATACCTTTTACCAATTACAAACTTTCAACAGATTACTAAGATTGCCTGTGTCTTCTGTGGAGACAAGTCTCGTTGTCTTTACATGTATGCAAAATATGACACATATTTTTAAGGTGACTTGCCAGTATAAGTTGGGATTACATTAAAATCTGGTTTCATTTCAATTTTTACAATTCCAATACAAAACATCAATGTGTCATCATTTCTATGACTTTAATATTATATATATATATATATATATATATATATATATATATATATATATATAGATAGATAGATAGATAGATATATAAAGTCCCATAAAACTACTACTTAGGCAAAGAACCTTGCAAAACAATCGAAGCATGTTTCCAATAAAAGGTTAGCTTTGTGTACTGATACACTGCCACTTTTGTAAACCTAAATTACCATGTGCAATACCTTTACTTGATACTCGTTTTGTTTCAATTTTAAGTATGAATTTGTTAATTATTAACATTAATGATCTGAAAATTATTTGAAGCACTTTAGAAAAATACAAATTTGAAACCTCGGTAAATCTACCCTTCTTCAAAGCAAACAACTTTTCTCATCACAAACAAAGACATGCTTATGGACTTAAGGGGGCATAACTTATAAAATTTGGTTCAAGATTTCAAGAAACAGTCTCAGAAAACTGAAAAGCCCCCACAAATGAAACTGTAACCTTGTGGTTTTGGGTTGCGAGAGGATTCACTATGCATGAAAAAAGATGAAAGAGAGATCAAAACTTGCAGCACCATCTGAATCAACTGTCTATATGGAGGCGTGTTTCCTTTGAGATCTTCTTGTAATTTCATCAAAACAGTAAAATGGAGCAACCTGGCTTGAATGTGTTGCAACCAGAGCCTCAAAAATCAAATTGTATAATGTAACAGGTGTATAACCCAAAAGGTCAGAAAACGAGGCTTAAAACTCTTTAGTTAATCCATTAGGCCCAGGTGATTTATTTGCATCCATCATAGTTATTGATCTCCAGATTTCGCTTTTTGTTATAGGCCCAATAAGAAAGTGATTATCCTCATCAGTTAGTCGAGGTAAACCACTTAAAAATTCTTCAAATAAATTTTCGTCAATTTGTTCTGTTGTAAATTATTTCGAATAGTTTTTGAAAACATTATAAAATTTCAGGACTAGAGTTTTATGTCACGTTGTTATATTCAATTTCATTAATAGTTTTCTTAGAACCCTTTTTATTTTCTACTTGAAAAAATAATTGGCTTGGGCATTCATTGCTGTCTAAAAGGTTTGTTTTGCTCCTAATTACTGATCCCTTATACATACCATTTTGTAGTTCTTTTATAGTTCTTGTAATTGGAGGAAGAGTTCCTCATTATTATTAAAGTCATATCTTTGTCTTAGTATATTATAGTTTTGTTTCAATTATCGGATTTCAGATAATTTAAGTTTTGAAAGTTGCCTGGAATAATTAATAATTTCATCTTTAATTTTAGTTTTTAAAACATCCCAAAATTCTAAAGAAAAGTAGTGGTATCTTAAATCTCTATTTATAAGGTCTGTGATTAGTGTTTTCAGTATGGTATGGCTTAAATGTGAGTTATTACATTTCCAGTAGTTTTTACCATATGATAATGAGGAGTTGCCTATTATAGATAGAATTACTGCGTCATGGTCGGATTGAGTATAATGAACCATTTGGGTATTAATAAGAAAATCCGCTATGTTTTTAGAAATATAAAATCTACCTATTCTGCTGGCTAGTAAAGGTAATGAAGGGTCCTTGGTGTTTCTGTGCCATGTATATAATTTAGTTGAAGGATTTAATTTGCGAAAAGAATAGATTAAATTATAATTAGATAATAAGGACTTTAATTTTTGAATCAAGATATTATTATAATTATTTAAGTAATCTATTCTAATTTGGAATTTAAGACACGGTTGAAATCGCCTGCTAAAATAATATTGTATTGTCCTGTTAAGTACGGGTACAACGAAACAAAAAATTCACCTTTTTTTCCGAGTCAGGGTTGGGGGCATCAATATTAATTGCACGATATCGTATAATGGAAATCTGTATCAAATTTAGAAAATATAATGTTACTGTTAAAATTGATTATGGCGACACCCGAAGAACGACTCTAGCCAAAACTCCATACTGTATTAAAACAATGCAGATTTTCTTAAATTTTGGAAGAAAGGGTTCTATTTTTTACACGAGTGTCTTGTAGAAATAAAAGATCGATATGATTTGAAGTTACCAAGTTTTTAATCTCATAAAGTTTTTGATTTGAATTGGCTCGAAGGCCATGGCTATTTAATGTAAGGATATTAATTATATACAAGGATTGTTTGTGATGGGTGAGGTATGTCCACGACAATTAAGAAGTCGTTCGTACGCATATCAATTTACGAGGCGCAGCTACTCCGTGCAACCTGGTTGCACGAAGTGAGCCTGCCTGAACTCGTGATGAACGTAACTCGTTATATATAAGGATATGTTTGATAACCAGAACTGACTTGTAGAGCAATAAAATGAGAGGGGGGGGGGTATAGTCAAAGAGGTGATGTACAATAAAAATAAAGGAACCTGGTAAAGTTATACAAATATACAATTACGATAAACATGATAATTTGAATGAAATATATGTTATAACATGAAATAAATAAATAGGAGGAATAATCTATAATGTAGAGGAATAATAGGGGAAATAGCAAAAGAGAATAGTAAAAGGTGAATAAAGAGAAATAAAACAAGTGAGAAATTGGGAGAGTATGAACAAATAAAGTAACTGCAAATGTACCAGGGATTAACCTGAATATTTTAGTCCATTAATCATTGGCATTGTCCGTGTACGTGTCCTTGTCATAGCCGGTTCATGTGGCTCCTTGATAATCCATGGGCGGTCCTAGATCATGAATGTTTTGATGTCGAAAACGAAATTTTAACTATCTCTGTTACTGTGGGTGCTGTGTGTTTTGGCTCGCTTGTGGGCTACAAGCTGCCATGACACCTCGTCAATGTCTAAAAGGTCCCTTTTGTCTGAGTTGAGGTTAGAAGGGTCTTCCTTAGGAGTTTTCTCTTCTGTCACCTCGGGGGTTTCTGAGTGGGTGGGTGCCGCCAGTACCGGGTTGTCTGTTGCGGCTGTTTCAACAGGTGTGGTGGTATATGAGTTAAGCGTTGTAACGGGAGGGTGTTGGTCTTTTAACGTTGGCTGCAGCATAAGAAGGTCCTTACTGCGGGCAGTCTTTGCGGAGATGGCCACACTGTCTACCCTTCATTGTGATGAGCATACCAATTGTCCCAAAGGATATATAATATGGGGAATTTCTTTACATCCAGTTTGGTTGTTTCTATCTTGATCACTCTGGTGCTATTCTCAACTAAAGTATCACGACTTAGAAGGGTCTTATCTCTGGTGATATCTAAAACTTTCCCGTATGCCCTCAAAACATGGAAAATAATGTTATCTGACATATAAAGTGGCAACCAGTGCACCCGCATATCCACTATTGGACGTGCCAGGTATCGAATCCCATATTCCGTACATGTCGCGCCTTCTCCTTGCTGTCCAGCACAACGTTCCATGGGGAACTCTCCCCTTCCCAGTATAGTCCCTTGATGCCGGCAGCTTCTAGCTTCTTAAGTGCCTCCTCTCTTTTCAGGCGACCGTCTACGCGTAGAGTACAATAAAAGACCTCGGGGTCAACGTAGTCTTGCAGATTCACATCAATATGGCGATACATTTTGAACAACAAAAATAACTCCAAACAAATACTCAGAAACTGAGACTTGATCAGAACAGATACAATCCTGGGGAAAACTGCCTCATTGATCACGGTACTCCCTGGTCTAGGCAAGTACTCCTTGAATTCACACCTATCTCGTGGTCGCATAATATAAATACAAACCCGTTTTAGCTTATGAGCAATATGAATATGTCAAAAATAAGGTGTTTTGTAGCACTGGTTTCATGTACTTATTACAAAGTAAGCTAACTTGAATAGTAACAAAATTCAAATATATAGCAGTGAAACAATTATGTTTTACTTATGTTCTTTACAGTTTGATCATTATAATTTTGTTAACTGTGGACTTAATGTAAATACAAAGGCACTTAACTCAAGGCTGATAAATCCCGTTTTCACTGTTGTTTTTCGTCCTTCGTGTTCGAAAATGACCCTGACATCAATAACTGGCTTGGTTTCTGTGGGTACGCGAGTGGCTGATCAGGTCAATTTGTGCTCTGAACTGTCTGTGGCACACTTGACGAGATGCCGCTTGGGTTTGCTTGATCAATAGAGGACGTGCTACAGTTCTGAGTTGACGCTGCTAGCGCTTCTGCGCACCCTCTGAAATTCTCCTCAGTTCAAAGTCGGAAGCTCCAGTATGAGAGAGACTGCGCCAGGTGGAGAGATTCTGTGCAGTATCTTCCCAAAACTCGGGGTCCATGTTGAAGTGTTTCAAGTCTGACTTGAGGGAATCTTTCAAGTGTTTCTTCTGACCACCCTGAGATCGCTTTCCCTCGTTCAGCTCGCCGTAGATCTTCTTCAGTAGTGGATGTTCTGACATCCTGGTGACGTGGCCTGCCCATCTCCACTGTGATTTCATAAGCAGAGTGTGGATGCTTGGAATGCCTGCCCGTGTAAGAACCTCGGTGTCTGGGACCCTATCCTGCCATCTTTTTCTCATCAGTTTCCTCAGGCAGCCCATGTGAAAATGGTGCAGCTTCTTGACAAGGCGTCTGTACATCGTTTAGGTTTTGCAAGCATACAGCACGGTCGGCAACACAATGGCTCTGTACACCAGTTTCACTTATTTGCAGACTGATGCCTCTGTGCTCCCACACATTTGCGCATAGTCTGCCAAAGGCCACACTTGCTTTAGCAATGCTGGCATTGGTTTCATCATCGACGTGGACTGCACGTGGCATTGTGATGCCGAAATAGGTGAACTTGTCCACTGCCAGGAAGGTTTAGCCATTTACTGTGATGGCAGGCTCTACATAAGGCTCTCGTGGTGTAGTTTGGTGCATCACTTGTCTTCTTGATACTGATTATGAGACCTAAATTGTAACAAGCTGAAGAGCAATGGTCCATACTCTGCTGCATGTCAGACTCCGATTTGACATTCAAGGAACAGTTGTCAGCAGATAGTAGATCACGAACAGTCACTTCCTGTAACTTCGTTCAAAGAGCTTGCCGTCAGTCCTGTATGTGATGTCGATCCCAGTGTCATAGTAACGGAAGGCATCAGTATGCATGGTAGAGAACATCATACTGAAGAGGGTTGGGGCCAACACACAGCCTTGTTTGACTCCATTGGTGACTGGGTTTGGTTCAGACCACTCGCCGTCGTTGACGACACGAGCGAGCATGCCATCATGGAATTGTCGAACCATCACGATGAATTTTTCTGGACAACCAAATTTTGCCATGATCTTCAAAAGGCCTCTTCAACATGGAATGTCAAAGGCTTTTGTCAGGTCGATGAATGTCGTGTACAGGTTGGAGTTCTGTTCCTGACATTTCTTCTGGAGTTGGAGAGCTGCAAACACCATGTATTTTATCCCATGTCCTTTCCTGAAGCCACATTGACTCTCAGACAGGCGCCCTTGATCGATATGATGTAGAAGGCGACTCGGCAGAGTTCTGGCGAGGATTTTGCCGGCTATTGTCAGTAAGGAGATGCCCCAATGGCTGTCGCAGGATTGTCTGTTGCCTCTCCACTTGGATGATGAGCTTTTCTGCCTCCGGTACTTTTGCCATAAGAGAAACATGAAAACCTGTTAACATCCCAACATAATGTCGCCTACTTTCGAAACGTGCAACATATTTCAACGATTATGAATAACGAGACGAAACTAGCCACATTAGTGTAAACGATTTTCACTCGAGGACACATTACGATGAGTAGTATATACATTGGAAGTGTGACAAGTTGAAAAAGGGTCAGTTCCAAATCTTGGGGCAGTTTTGAAAAAAAACTCGGTTGAAATAGTTACAAGTTCCAAATGGTTTGTTTCTTATAATTTATTGCCTTCCCCAATGATCCATAAGTTGTCATATGGAGCAACGGCTACGAGACACAATCACTTCATCTTTTATCCTGTCCAGTTAAACCTAAAATCACATTTCTCAGATGTCAGTTTCATAGTTTATAAACCCTGCAATGTTAGTGTATGGCGCTATTAATTACATAGTGCAAGACAAGTAGCAAAATTCTTTGAGCAATCTCAAAATGTAGTCAATCAAATATATAAACGGAATTTAGTTATTTCAAAGTAATTGTGCAAATTGCGCATGGTGAAGTGTGTAAACAATACACATTAAGCACAGCACAAATACATTGATCAGAAATTATTCACTGCATCCATGAACACAAGTTAAAAAGGAACATTCATCATACCGTACTGTCTGAGACTCAAATAATGTTGATACGTATACATCTTTGCCTGTAAAAGCTCCAGAGCAAATGGTGCGGCTTACTCCTCAGGAAATCTATGATGTTCTGGCAGCTAGAAGTACCACTTCGGCAGGTGTGCTATCCACGACCTTTAGGTCTACAAGAAAAAGACTAGGAGAACTTCAAGAAAAAGCAGCCTGATACTATAAGACTGATAATGCTAATATTTTTTTTTAAATCAAATTTATTTGTGACCTTTCAACTCCACATGTGTAACATTCCATCACCACGTAGTACTATTCCGGAATGAATAGGACTCTGCACATTTTAATGACGCAAGAAACACAGTAAACGATGCGCTATAAATTAAATTAATCATCATTAAATTATGAAAATATAGAAAGTATGCATTGTAAATATTGAGAAAATGAATAAACAAGTAAAATAATTCAATTAAAACACCTTGCATGAAACTTCAAAGGTATATGTAGTTCATTAGTTGAATGTCTGAGAAGTGACACAACTTAACTCTGACATTGTTGAGTTAGCTCCCTTCTTCTACCATGTGTTGTTACACTAGAATCTATAGAAAGTGTGTTTAGAATATCTTAATATGTCAGACTCAAGCTACTGAGGTAATGGAGAAATGTCTTTTGGCACAGTGAATGAGATTTGAGAAAATGATACAATTTCTTAAGGTCTCACTGGACAGTTGTTTTGGGGAATTTTCATCGGATAAAGATAGATTTCAGAAATATGAGAATATTTTCGACATTAAAGATACAAATAAAAAACTAACCAATGATTTTTGAGGAAAATATTCTTGTCAGATTTTCATTAAGGTATTCAATTTATTCCTTGTACAACTGACTGATTTTACTTTTACATTGAACCAACACTACCCCCAATCCCTTTTTTTACATTCATTTGTGACAGTAAAGAGCTATTTTGAATATTTTTCTGTGACAAGGCGGCTTAAATAATCAGTATAGGCCTCATGCATGTTTAAAGTTCAATTGTATTACAATAACTACCTTAACTATCTCGATTTGGATGTATTTACCGCTGTAGTAGACGTACTTAAATCCGTAAACCAAGTCGGCTGTTCAATTACAGACCAAGTTACGCATTTGATCTCCAATGCTATACAGAATTTGTTGAGCGATCGAGCACATTCACAAGCACGTTCTATGAAGAGAAGCTCCTCCTTGACGTTGAGACAAAGATACTTCATGATATATCTAGATCAGAAACATGTTCTAACATTGTAAGATATTGTGTGTATTTAATACTTATCTTACATATTCATCTGTTGGGGTTTTATTGGGTTGGTGATTTCGCCCCCAAGTTAGTCCACCACATCCTTGCGGTATTTCACATCTCGGGCGACGTTGACGCCAGGCAACATGCTAGAGGACGACAAGGATATAATGTTATTTATTGTAATAATCATTCTATAATTATAACAATACATCTATCTCGTGCATATAATATATGATCATATTCTATAGTGCACAATAAAATAATGATATTATATAATGCACAAGAAGAACTGCGCAAGAGCTATAAGCACCTGGTAGATAATAATATTCTTTCCTCCTGTCCATATCTAAGAACAAACTTCTATGGGGCCTCATTAGCACAGAACTCGCGCACTCTCTTTGCATCTCTGCGTTCGATATCAGGATCCAGCACGTGCATTGGTAGGTGGTCGCCCATCCAGTATCGATAGTTTTCCAAATTCCGATCTTCCCGTTTCCTCTTTGAGTCTTTTTAGAATATATGTACTGTCGTTCATCCTAAGTACCTTTATTCATATTCATTGACACACCATTTACACTCTCCGTTGATAGGGTAACTTCATATATTTCCCTCACCACTTCATCGTTTGGCTTTTAATTGTTTGATTCTAGTATCGCTGGTCGATAATGAACCTTTTAACGTCTGTAAATTACTCATCATACAACCTTTTATATGGCGCTAAATAGCCTCACTGTGCTGGTGCGCCGTAAAGCCACAATCAGTCGATCAATCCTCCACCATGCAAGACCGCACACGTTAACATCTTAACCGACAAATACACAATTGAATGAGATGGAAGTCTTGCTTGTGAAATTGACGTAAAAAAAAGTTTAAGTTAAATTTTTAACCTACTGTACACATGACATACTCGATTTTCTTTACTTACCAGATTTCGGTGTAATAAGTTCCTAATCCTCTTTCATCGTGTCCAGGTCTGAAATTAATATATCTATAAAAAGCTCCCAGAACACGTGGGATTAGTAAACTTCGTTTGATCGTTACCTATGACAGGATTCATATTCTTACTAACAAAATTCATATTTCGTAAATACCATAAATATTTTGCTTCATTTTATCCTTCTACAATCTCATGTGCCCGTGACACGACACTTTACTTAGGCCGCTGATTTGTAAGATACCTTTTACCCTGGAGAAAATCAGTCTACTCCAAACGTAACCAAACATTGCAATCATGCTTCAGTGTTACTACCGATACAGAAAAACAGATTAAATAGGGTCAATTTCTATCTTTCACGGCATCAGTACCCTGATTGGGTAAATCCGCTGTTACTGCATTCTACTGTCGTTCCTAAGAAGATCTTTAACATTTTTTCTATGATTTTTCCTGCAGATTTCTTAACCAGCGAGGAATGTTACTTTCAATTAATTGAAAGTAGTATTAAAGTCTAAATAAAAAAAATAAAATATTTATTGAGCTCAGGCGCTTGAAATATACGTAGAACGACAAAGCAATTAGACCGTATCTGGAAAGGTCACTTGCACTAAAAATTAGAGTCATTATATTCAAAAGCTATATCGGATTTTGTACCTGTTTCAGTTATATATATTTGAGGTGCGCGGTATTATCGGTAAACCGGTTACCGTGGAATATTTTTTTTCCGGTGGTACGTACTACAGTACTTTTTCACTGTACCGATATTTCGGTAGTTTGTCAGTACGGAATTTACCGAAATTACCAAGTAATCTTGTTACGAATTTAATTATATTAAAAGCATGTTTTCATATTAGCAACATTTATTTTTACAAAACAGCTGCATTTGTCACAAATTAATTTTGAATTTTGCAAATATAATAATATTAATGAACCTTAAATTACATGTTTGACACGTGTCACGTATGCCACCTTGGCAGCTGAGTGGAACGTTTCAAAAGATATTCGGGCCAAATCTAACTTTTGGAAAAATTTCTGATTAAAACAGAAGCACAAAAAAAATGTCATTTTTTTAGTTTATTACTAATGTATGTTAATGTGTTAAGGACATGTATTCCTTTTTAAGACCGAGAATCGTCCACAGATTTTCAGGAGAACACTTGTTTTTCTGATTGAATATAAAGTAATTTATCTAGTCCATTAAATACTTTCTCCTTTGTTGAGTCAGTGTGTTTTGTGTTTACTGGCCCTCTCTGATAAATATCTTGTACGGGTGTTGGCATCCCACTCAAAGTTTCTCTGCCTATTGCATCAGTAGTGTAGCTAGTAAATTGTAGGCTTCAGTACCAACACTTTCGATTTTTATCAACAAGCTGTCTATTTTCAGCACAGTGTTTTTACAGGGTGTCAACTATAGTGCAAGCTTAATCATCCAACTTTAGTTACAGGGTTTAGATGACAAATTATACAACAATTAACATACACATAGAAAATGTATCTACTATAAGGTAGTAAAATCAACAAGCAATTCATTTCCAGATAATTAAAGTGAAAATTCAAAAGACGCGTACAATTTGTGACTTAAATTCCAAATAATCCTAAATGTCCTAATCACAAGTCCAAACTAATAGAATGTTCCGAACGAATTACAATATCCTTAAATGTCCTGATGTACCACAAAGATGTAATCCAGAATGTATTTGAATGAGTTCACATAAATCTCAAAAGCATGTATTAATCCAAAAGTCAATGAGCACTTTAGTAATTCCAATGAATATTTTTAATAAATAATTCCTCTCAAATTATGTCTGATTTCAAGAACACAACTGTAATTACTAAAATAGATTCCTTACAGACTGATCTTTAGAACCGGAATTCTAGAACAGGAATGAATTTGTTTATCAAAATCTGTATATAAAAACACATGCCTATATGACCTATGTCACATCAGAATATGAGTAATTCTAATGGAAAAATACTGGCCTGGCAGACATATGTCACAAAAGTCTAATTGCGAAATGCCTATGAAAAAACTGACCTACCTGACACATGTCACAACTTACAAACATGGTCAAAAGTTAAGTATGTATTTTCAAATAACCATACAACTTACAAATATAAGCAAAAGTTAAGTATGTAGACATATAACATAACGGTAGTGTGTACACGCACGAGAGCTGTCTCCTGATCAAATGTTTATATTGTTTGGATATTTAATACCAAATTATACTTAACATGTTGAAGTATATTATAGCTAAAGTTATACTTGTGCTTTTAAGTCATATAATATGAATTTATTCGTGACAATTAGAGAGGATTTTCAAATAACAAATTCTTTTGATTCAGTACTATATATGCTGGAACAATAATATACCTCAACAAAAACTCTAAGGTTATACTCTCAGACAGATTTATCCAAAATGTCGCAGAGTTATTAGTATTCTTTTTTTAAAAGAACACGTACATATAGTATATGTATATTTAACGACTAACTAATATTTTCTTTACAAGATATCGTTTTTATTGATTCATTTTCTTATAAAATATTCTTGACACAGTTCTCAGATATGTACACCCTAATTCCTCTGGAAATTCCGCCTCACAAGCGCCCTTTCGTTTTGAACAAAAATGATTTGCTGTTGACTTTTCTATTCTTACTTTTTTGTGATATATAGCTGGTAAGGAGAACAAATAAAAGTACAAAGGTTCGCAGATCTCTTCGCAAGCAAACATTCTCTGGTTGCCGTTGATAACAGCAAGAGTTGAGACGGTAGATTCGTGAACAATTGTCTTTTTTAAAGAAAGTGGTCATGCAGTTAGAATGAACGGTGTATGACTTTTTTCAATACAGATGGAGAAGGGAAAAAAACCAAAGAGAATTACCGCTGATATTTTTGTATGCGTCATAGTAAACTTATTCAACAATATTCGTAAGGCCTGTTTTTACATCTTTGCTGTGTGATGTGACTGTTCATTTTAGAATTGTCTCCAAATAAGTGCAGCATAATCATAAATGGGAGTAACATAAGCATTCGAGAAAGCCTTTCTGGCGTCGTCAGAAAGATTAATGGTTGAACCTTCTTAGTAATGTAACTGCAGAGGCTAGATTAGAGTACACGTTACAGATTTGCTTAGTCCAGGCCATTGATTCGTTGTCGTACACACCTAAACCTTTCTGTGATTTCATTCTATTTAAAATCTGGTTATAGATGGAAAGATTTAGAGATCCCTGAGATGATAACCTTTCTTGGCAACTTAGTAACATGCCAGTATTCTTTTTCAGGTTGTTATTGTGATATCAATTTGGCGGAAATAATTGGCCATCTGTAAGGCCCTGTCGATAGTACTCATCACGAGCGAGATGCATGACAAACACTCAATACACTTCTGAGAGTAAGTTGGTTTCGTGTTTAACGTCACATCAACATATTAGGGTTATGTTGTGCTAAGGCAATTAGAGTCAAGGGTCACACCACGACAGCTGACCCTGGCTCATCCGATGATATGCATGGTGTTCATTACAGAGAGCGTGTACCAGAATTATGCTTTCACGTTAAATGAAAGGGGTGAAATAGAGAGTGTTACACCCTCCACCTCAGATCACATTTAATGTTCAGATTTGCACAACTTTTAGCGTGAGAAATTTTAGGGTCATAGGGAGATAACTTGGTAGATCCAACTAAGTGCCTCAATACTGCCATTGGGACGAAGGGGTAAACTTCTAACGTTGAAATTCACCCGTTTTAAATCCCCACCTTAGATAGTACTTAATTTCCACAATGCTGCTATCAATTTTCACACCTTTATTAACGTAATAACTTTAGTTTACCTCCCTACATGGGGAAAAATGTCACTCGTGAGATACCAGCTGGTGTTATATACATATTATATGTAATTGCTTTTATATGGCAACCATGGATTTAAATAGGACTCCAAACGATCATGTATTTAATCAGGAGTTTTTAAATTGACTTTGATCTGGTGACATTAATGTTTGGACGTGGATATTCCTTACCTGCATTAACTCTAGACTCTACAGGTTTGGGTTTTTGGTTGTTGATTGTTATTTGATTGCAAGAAAATTTTCAAACAATTTGTAAATTTAACATCGAAACCTGTCATGAGATTAGGACTTTACATCAAACAGGATATGTATCAATGTTAAAAATATTGAATATTATATATATATATATATATATATATATATATATATATATATATATATGTGTGTGTGTGTGTGTTTAGTTTAATATCTTTTACTATTACTGATTATTAAAATACCATTTTTACTATTACTGATTATTAAAAGACAAATGTTCATAAAATTTAGAGAGCATCTAATAAGGATTTGTAAGCAGCCTATTGTTGAATAACCTAGGAAGCTAATCACACTTTTCACAACAAAACGGTATTCGGATGATGTTACTGAGTATATGTGTGTATATATATATATATATATATATATATATATATATATATATATATATATATATATATATATATATATATATATAAGGTGAACAGTCTGAGATGAGAAGGTTTGTGCTTTCGAACGACTGAGGAGCAAAAATCAAAGATGTAAAATAAGTAATAATCGGGGAGTGTTTTGAACCTAGGTTCACAGCACGTTTGAGTATTTTGCTAGATTCTATTAGCTTGTACTCGGAATCAAAAGTGACTCAATGATTCCACCAGAAACATTTAGACTGTATCTTTCAATCATGGGACATAAAGAGGAAATACATGGAATTTTTTCTGATGTGTTGAGATCAAGGCATTTTCAGTCTCAGTATTTCTACATCAGTGTAACCCATCGGTAATTTGGATGAAGTGTTCGTACTCTTTAACAAAATACGGTTTGACCTGTAGATCAAATGTAATAAGCATCATTTCAGTCATCATTGTGTGCATATTCCATATAATCTGCCATTAATTAATATATGACAAAATGTGAACCCACAGGACAATGTGTTTGCAGTTAATATGAATATGAATGTACATAGATGTCCCGTTATGGCCGCATATTCCACTATGTCCGCATTCAGTCGTCAGTTCCGATGTGTCCCTACGTCCTGTTATGTCCGCTACATTTTGTCTGATGTGTCCGCACATTCCGTTAAGTCCGCAACTTTTCGTTCTTATAGGTCTCCCCGTTCCGCTATGTCCACAACTGTTTTATTCCGATATATCCGCATTCTTTTATTCCTATATGTCAGCATGTTTCGTTATGTCAGCAACTTTTGAGTCTTTATATTCGTACACTCTTTTATGTCTGCAAGATCTAAAAGATTGTTGTGGTTATATAAGAAATGTTTGTATTTTTAGTCTAGTTAAGATGTTAGTGTTGCGCATCAATAGCTTCAATTGCAAAATAGTCATTTACTGTTGATACGCTTGACTTGTTTCAACAAAACCTTGACAAGTTATCACGTTGACACGCATTGAAATGTGTATGAACAGAAATTATACAGGCTCATAAAACATATAAAATGTTCTATGTTGTTCGTTGCAAGTTATCTTTTTTGTTGAGATTAGGTCTGTTTTTAGTTACTTAATGTAACAGTATTTGTTGACTCCATTATGAAAGGCCGCCATTTTGTGTGCGGTGAAACATTCTCTTTCTGTCGTACTAGCCACAATTTTTAAACGAAAAAGCAAGTCATTTTATCTCGCTTATTAATAAGCTGAAGTTGAACTTTGTAAACGAATGGCCTCTGTATAAAACTGTTAATTTAATGATTCCTGGATGGAAAAGAACAGTTTTCAAGTCAGCCAAACGAGCGATCACCTCAAAATGCCTGGATGTCGAGACTACCATATTCGTTACTTTGTAATCCTGGTAAGTCAAGCAACATTTAATAACAAGTGAGTCACTGGAGTTCTGTAACTGGCTGTTTTATTCAACGATTCTACCCATGTTCATCACCGTGCATCTCAGTAAAAGATACTGCCACCGCCAACAATATAGTCCAATTTAACTTTAAAGTCTGATATGCACTGCTGCAATTTTACCATTATGTTTTATTCTGTATTGTAACCTTGCTGTCCTAAAATTAATACCTTCATTTGCTTTTTTCATGTGGTGAAAATGGCGTTAAACCCCACAAAACCAAACCCAATCCTTTAAAAAGTCTTTGTGTCTCTTGTATTTTGTATTTCATTTTCCCATTTCCTCTATCATTTGTTCTAGGTTGCATTTGTAACATTTTACAATTAGCTTTGTTTCTTTAGAACACTCTCCTCGGAATATGAGTGTACCATTTAGTTTAATTTCAGTTACTATCACACTAAATTTCGTTAAAAACTTAAATATTCAAAACCTGTATATTTGAACGCTGTAAAAGGTGTACTAATTTTCTTTCATCCAGATGATGTAAAAATGTTTCCCATATCAACTGATTTTGCTTAATTTTGTGACAATTCCTTATGACTGAAGGTTTTAGGGATGAGATAAAATTCTTCATAATACAAATCATGTCCAGGAAAATGCATATTTGATTGAGTATTTGTATGAATCGCTGCAATACCTTCTTTGAAAGAAATTTAACAGTTTAAATGCAGTCATGATTGAATCAACATATATGTGGTCTTCATTACCCTTTTTGTATTCCGTATTTCATAACGCAGCTTATACTCTTTTACGTGGCAATATTTTTCAGCTTTTTTAGATGTAGTTGGAATCAATTTCATATTTTTTTATGTTATCTATTTTCATTTCTTTTGTTATATCATTTATGACAATGTTCATTCTTTTGGTCTTTTAAATCTTTTCAACTTTGTATATGTCATCTTTTGTGTATTCTATAGATAACTCGGCGTGGAAAACATACCCGCAATATTCTCTCGATTTAAGGTTTCCAATTTAGAATCAACCGGATCACCTAATATTGCTCGCCTGATTTTAAATAAAGTTACAAAGGTACCCTTTTGCAATTATTGTTTTATATTTTGAAACTTGGAGTGTTTCATTTCAAATTTAGAAGTTCCAAATGTATCAGCTGTTAAATAACTGCATAGAATGATTGATACTTTGTATCTATTTTCTTCCTTTCTCGCTTCCAGCGAAGTTATGTCTATTGACGTGTGATGTGTTATAGTATTCATAAATTAACTTGGCCGAACGTCAACCCATTTTCTGGTTTCTATGTGAGTGAAATACTTCCGCATTATAGTCTTCAGGGTTCTGTTAAATCTTCCCACTACATATGCTTTTTTGTCTGAGTAAGTTGAAAAGTACTCAATGTTTTCCTTTTCAAAAATTTGTTTTGCTTTTTTGTTGTTTTTTTTTTATTTGGTTTGCTTTTTTGTCTGAGTAAGTTCAAAAGTACTAAATGTTTTCCTTTTCCAAGAAATCCTTTTTTTTTTTTCTTTTTTTGTACAACTCTTTGCCTTCATCAAGCTGTATATCTTTAGGCTTTCTCTCTTTGAAATTTATTTGAAATCTTTCTTTATATCATCTCGTATGTTTAGTTTTTACTTTATCAGCTCATGCGTATTTTGAGAAGTCATCTATCACTGTCAATAACGTAGTTGTATCCATTGTTGGATTTTCATACGCTTGCATGTGAACAATGTCTGCCTGCCACTTGTCATCCAGGCGACTTACATGAACCTTTCTCTAAGAAAATCTTGTACAGTTTGCATGTGTAAGGTATGTGTAGATTCTTCAGTTATCCACTCTTTCAATTCAGCATATTTTATTTTTCTTTTGCTTTGTTTAATTTGTTTCTACAAATGATTTATATTTATGTAAGAAACTGTACTTTCATGATAGTAGTAAAAGTGTTAAATACTGTTCTTTTTCAGCCATTTTAAACGGCATGAAAACATCCAGCGAATATGTTACGCTTGACAAATTGTCTTAAGATATTATCAACAAACCAACCGGAAATCATCCACAACTGGAACTTTTTTAACAGTTTGCAACGTTTTTTACTCGTTTCAAAAGAATGTATGATTTCAGATTTATGCAAACTTTTTGCCATTCCTATCATTGATTTGAAAACAGCTACTTCATATACTGAGCCATCTTGTAATGGTTTTATTCGAACTTTGTTCTCCATGAATTATATCTCTGTCTTTTCTCAATCGTTGTAGAATAACTTGGTAAAGTTACGAAACCTTTCGGTTGAACTGTCAGTTTAGCCGAGTAGAAATTTGTATATTTACTCACGTCCAAAATGTAATTTATTCCTTTATCATTTCGTACTTTGTTAACAAATCTTGGTATCAGTATTTATGATGCTCAGTTCGACGTTATCGTCATTAAATGTGATTTGTAAATCTTCTTATTTTCTAAAACATTGCAGGAAATAATTTTGGATACTTGAAATCAACAAATCAAATTCGTATGTTTATATATATATATATATATATATATATATATATATATATATATATATATATATATATATATATATATATATAAACTTGTAAAATATTTCTATCGCCACTCTGAAAACTGTTGAATCTATAGCAATATGGTTTTGTGTCATTATTTATGTTGATCAAAACTTTCATTTTGTTATGTTTCATGTTGATTTTAAAAATATTAATAGCTCGATATTATGGGAGCAGCACAAATTGTTTAGGTTATTCAGAAATCCGATCCCTGTGCATTTACGAAATGTTTTACAAGTGTTTCAAAAACCCAATTACGAAGTATAGACAAAGTCTGATTCCAGTGCGTTGAAGAAAATGAGTCTCTTACCAATGGATTGTTTTAATAAACTAACAAGCGTTTCAGAACCGTCCACATATATGAACTTACTCTCAACTCGTTCCCTCTTACGCCAGATTTAAATAATTCATATCATAAACTTTGAAAGTCTTCAAAAGCAAAATAAAGGCCTTTACTATTACTGGTGTATATATTTTAGGATTGTGGAGTATAAATATTGCATTAACAGTTTTTAACCCTTACTAAAATCTAGACTAAACATCACTAATTGTATCCTATGCATTAACCAATTCATTAATCTTTGATTAAGAATGCCTGCCAAATCAATCTTTGAAACGCAGTTCATCAGGGTAATACCTCCATAATATCTGTATTCAGAATTATCCCCACCTTTAAATATTAGAACAATCACCCCTCACTTGGAGACATAGAAAAACAACTACTATCAAGTATTGCATTACAAGATTTACTTAAAATAGAAAAACGTATATCTATTGCGACAATAAAGAACTCTATAATTATCTCATTTAAGCCGTCTATTTTATTTCGTTTATACTTTTTAATCAAAATTCAGCACCCCAACAACACGAAAATAAAAAGTGTGGTTATACACTAATTTGCCTGCTTATTCTCTTCCTACGTCTGGGGCTTCTGTGCTGAGGGGGCATGGTCATATCCAGATTCAAACAAAAGACTGGAGTATAAAAACCAGGGTTGCTACGTAACTTTTGCAAATTATAGTAACTTTTATCGGCATTTAAGAAATAAAATACGCATGTCAAAAGAAATCAGTAGAAGTGGCGCAGAAAATTGATATCTGTCAAATTTGCAGCATATTTTTTCAGTAAATTATCCCTCTAGATCACAATATTTTCAAGCACCAGAGACATTTTGAAAAAACAATTTAAGAAATAGAGGCAGGAATTCGAAAGAAATGGTCAGTTTAACAATGTAAATTTTAATTATGGTCATTAATCCCGTTCGCATTATCCGTCCGCATATCCGCAGCTATGACGAAAACTCCGCATGATGCAGAAAACAATGCATATATAGTTTTCAGCCTGTACAACTTAAGACGTCTTACAAAGCAAGGAACGTCACATCGGATCTGTAATGCATGCTTGTGTCCTTCAGTGGCGGATTCACCTAGTTTACACTATGTTGCAAACGTACAAAAAGTAGGGGGTGTAGAGATTAATTTCGTTCTTTTTCCGATGTAACCTAGCGTCACGTTCACTGTCCGGTGTAACTTTTCCGAACTATTTATTTACTCAAGAATAATTTCTGTAACTATTAATAATACGCCTAAATTAATTGGGTGTTTTGAGAGGAACATAAATACATACGAGATCAAAACTGTTAGAACATGGAGGATCTTATAAATAATAAAGAATGAGATAACTTAACTTTAAAGCAGCCATCTAGCATGTTGACGTAAACGACATATGAAACCGATAAGTGAATTTACGGAAATATACGTGATACATTGACTCAGTTTGACAGTTTTGAAAAAAATGCTACTGCCAAAACAATATATTATTATGACATTTTATCCTGGTTACTTGCTCAATTATTATTATTATTATTATTATTATTATTATTATTATTATTATTATTATTTAAGTCTGGGTGCTAAGTATGTGAGGCTGAATATTGTTTACCTGAGTCTTGTTGTATTTATGACATGTTTGTTGTGTTTTGTAATTAATGGCTTTGCTTGGTCTGAATTACTGGAGGATGTGGAAAATTGGCGGGATAAGCGTCGCGGACTTTTGGACTGGCTACAAATTAAGCTCTAATTCTGAATATTTAAAGGTCTGATTGTTGTATATCTAAGTCTGATTATTATTATTATTATTATTATATATATATATATATATATATATATATATATATATATATATATATATATGGGGGGGGATTATTAGATATCTGTGTCTGATTTATAAATATTTATGTCTGAATGTTTGTTATTTGTGACTGGTTGTTGGATATTTGTGTCTGGTTGTTGGATATTTGTGTCTGGTTGTTGGATATTTTAATCCGATCATTGGATATATGTGTCTTATTCTTTCTACAACCTTGTTGTGTTTTGTAATTACTAACTTTTATCTGGTCTGAATCGTCTTATGATGGAGATGACGCGCGGGAGAAATCAAACATTAATTAAGTAGCTTTATAACCGGGTTCTCTTGGATTTATACAGAATAAGTTTAGATTTTAGATAATAGATTGTGGTGGTTTTTCTTAGAATATTGAGTGTTGGCAGCCTAGTGTTTGGGGGAAAATTGTGAGGAGTTGGTAACGTTGTGCTTTTGTGAAAATGTTGATAGTTGGTGGTTTAAGGTTTTGTGCAAAATTTTGAGGGTGGGTAGAGTATTGGTGTTTGAAATAAAGGATAGGTGAATGGTGGCCTAGTGAAACGCGATTGGAAGATAGAAGGGTAATGCCTGAGAATTTCAAACAAAAGAAAGGATATGTGTGTGGGTAACCTACGAGTCACTTTAATAATGCCTATAAAGAAAGGATATGTGTGTGGGTAACCTACGAGTCACTTTAATAATGCCTATAAAGAAAGGATATGTGTGTGGGTAACCTACGAGGCACTTTAATAATGCCTATAAAGAAAGGATATGTGTGTGGGTAACCTACGAGTCACTTTAATAATGCCTACAAAGAAAGGATATGTGTGTGGATAACCTACGAGTCACTTTAATAATGCCTATAAAGAATGGATATGTGTGTGGGTAACCTACGAGGCACTTTAATAATGCCCATAAAGAAAGGATATGTGTGTGGATAACCTACGAGTCACTTTAATAATGCCTATAAAGAAAGGATATGTGTGTGGGTAACCTACGAGTCACTTTAATAATGCCTATAAAGAAAGGATATGTGTGTGGGTAACCTACGAGGCACTTTAATAATGCCTATAAAGAAAGGATATGTGTGTGGGTAACCTACGAGTCACTTTAATAATGCCTACAAAGAAAGGATATGTGTGTGGATAACCTACGAGTCACTTTAATAATGCCTATAAAGAATGGATATGTGTGTGGGTAACCTACGAGGCACTTTAATAATGCCCATAAAGAAAGGATATGTGTGTGGGTAACCTACGAGGCACTTTAATAATGCCTATAAAGAAAGGATATGTGTGTGGGTAACCTACGAGGCACTTTAATCTAACTACTTGCAGGGTCAGAGAAACTCTTCATAAGGATAATTTGAGAGAGCGTTCTCTTCTGAAACAATGGCGTGTGTTGGTTTCATCCATTCTATAATTTTTCATGAGGTCAGAAGAGGATTGATGGGCAATGTTATGATGGAAAATGTTTTAGGAGTTTAAAACTCTTAAGCCAGACATTCGTTTGCTGAGTGTTTCATATTTTCATACTTGTGCATTAGTTATACGTTCAGATGCATCAAGACTATCTCACATTTGTTAGTCTCCAACATCTTATTAAAAATGCATAATTTCCTGGTATAGAGTAGAAAAGTTATTATTTAGTATTCTTGGTCTTCACAACTATTCAGCAAGCAGGACTTCCAAAATCCCTTCTTTAAACCTGCCATCTGTTGTGAACTAAGCAGTATACCTACTAAAATTTTCTTGATTCGTATTTAAAAAGTCGACATTCTAAAACCCAGTTTATCTATAATGTACGAACATTATTATGCAAGACAGTAAGGATGCTTTCAGTCTTTACACATTGATATATTAATACCTCAGTATTGTTGAATATATATATATATATATATATATATATATATATATATATATATATATATATATATATATATATATATATACACCAATCTCGTAGTATTTGCCTATACTTACCGTTCTGGAATGAAGACAGTGATATGTGTTTTTGTATTCATGCTATATGTGACGATATGACTAGTTTATCTTGTATATCCATTTTCAAATGTAGCTTTAGTTACTCAAAATGAATATGATTTCTATATTGTATGTTTTGTGTGCCATGTTGTGAATGTAAAGTCTTTTGTTTAATTCCTATAATCTCTCCCTAGTGTTCCATTTTGTGAACGTCAGGTCCTTTTTTTGTTTGGAGAGGGATTAATACAAGTGCGATAATCCAAATCCAATGCTTATATTATGCACTTGGAATACTTTACAATGTTTGAAATATTTCGTTTAAGCTAAAAAGACGGACAGAAAATGTTATTAGCTATTTGAACGTTAAAGATGCCGTTTGAAAAATTGGTGAACGATTTATGACTTTCATAAACATTTATTTTTCAATTTATTTGTATAAGTCATAAGACAACGGGCATATAATTTTCAAGATAACTTATTCTTGGAAATAATGTATACATGGAAAAACTTTAAACTAAAATGCAAAACAAAAGCATATATTCAAACAAACGATCAAAACATGTTGTCGGAAGATATCGTTTGTTAAAGTCTTATGAAATAAGTAATACAACAGTTAAAGGCAATATGGAGATATTTCAGGCAAAGTCACAGAGAAAATAGAATGGAGAATGAGAATGAAGGGAGAGAGTCAGGTGAGTCGATCAGTCAAAATCAGTCACACCAAAACACGGAAAAAAGGATAATCAGCTGTGAAGTTCTAATGTGACTAGATGCACAAAGCCTACTTTTTAGCTTAAAACAGTCGACTTTGCTCCTCTTTTCTTAATAAGTTGGGCTCTCTCGTGACTTTGAACTGGATCTAAGGGTAGATTTTCCAAGTCACAGGAGAGTGTTGTTGAAAGAGACTAAATGCTTTTGTTTTCTAATTTCATGGTGATTGTATTCATAATCATATCGTTATATATGTTTGTTTAGGTGTTATATAATGTTGTAAAGCGCTTAGAGCTTCTAAAGATTAGGCGCTGTACAAAGTCCTCATTATTATTATTATTATTATTATTATTAAATGCTAGTGAGAGATGAGACTGTACATCACTAGTTTACTCTTTCGGCCAGGTCTAGATGAGGCTGTACGTCACGAGTCTACTCTTTCGGCCGCGGGGGGGGGGGGGGGGGGGGGGGGAGTGCGCGCGCTTCAGGATAGTAATAATTGTTACGGTCAAAGCCTCATTTGCCAGAGTTAAATGTTCGTAGACAATATGTTGTTCGCGTAGGAACACACGTTCTCCTCTCGTTCATTCAGCTGTGACATCTTTTTCATCTTTGACATCATTATCGTCAATTTTTTAGTATTCATTACAGCATTTCGAAAGAAAAAAAGAGTTAAACAGAACATTGCCATTTAAATACAATGGATAACTAGAAATGGTAAAAATTCCCTTACGTTTGCATTTTATTTACAGTTATTTCACCATGCAATTCACCACTTTTATTTCGCTGGAAATTTGTAATACATTGTTAGAATAGTCATATGGCTGAAAAGAAATGGACCTGATGTAGACCATTTTTTGCTTCCACGACTTACATATCTCATGTGTTCCTTTATCTTTTTTTTCTTTTCGTTGATGTTGTTGACACAAAGAAAGAGGAATATCTAGTCATTGGGACAAATACACACCTTATATAAATACTACTTGTTATTTTTAATTTTTTTATTATTTTTTTTTTATTTTATTTTTTTGTTTTTTTTTTTTGTTTGTTTTTTTTTACGATATTGTGTTCCTTGTCATAAATTACTGTAAAAAAAACAACAATTTATTGCACATCTTGCCACAGATTATCTAAAAACATTTCAATATCGAAACACGTACATTCCTGTATATAATTCTGGCTCTGCGCCTCGAACCCATGCTTTAGTAAGTAGGATCTGCCTCCCACTTAATTCGAGCATGAGTAATTATTCAACTATTTTCATTAGAAGATTTACAGAGCAGTGAAATTTCCATAGATAAGTTATCTGCATGTTTCATGTCTCGTTTGTGACAAAAGATATTACTAGAGAGAGTATAGTTACATAACTTTTTACATATTTGTACCTAAGTAGTATTTTGTGCATCGCTGGAATTGTTTACAAAGATCTCTATTGTTTCAGAACAAAGTATTTTTTGCACAATTAACGTCTTTGAAGGAGTCCGGGCACTCAAGATTTTGTTGGAGATGAATACGGTATTAGAACTATAACATGATACTGCAATTTTAATTAGCTTGACTTGAACATGTCACAAAGCAGCCTCTCAATCGGAATACTTCCAATTGCTCTGCGGAAGAAAATCTGCTCAATCGTACGGGGGATGATGGTCCGAAGCGTGGGCAACTGCAGAAGCAACTTCCCGAATCTTGTCTTGTTGTTAGGATAGTGCAGACATATATAGTCACTCAACATCAACTGTGCCTGGTCTTGAAGTGTATCAACTTGCTGGTAGTCTCTCAATCCTTTGACTTCTTTAAAAAAAGAAAGAGATATATAAGTTCTTTTATTGCTTACTTTACAATCATTGAAAAGGTCATTGTGATTAAAAAAAACGTAAGTGGGTCGATTAAACTGTTTAATGGGGAATTCATAATGTATATATATAATGACATTTATTGGAATATGTTAAGTTCTATTACCTTATATGTAACCTGTAAATTTTAATTGGTGATTGAAAGTTTTGGCATTTACGTTGCTGTATAGCTCCTAGGTATCTTTTTTTGTGTTTGTACCATGTCGTATTTTCTTTTTGTCTTCTCTTCAAAACGACAACAATCTGCAACAACAACAGGATACAAACAGCGTGACCAAAAAGACAGAACGAGCACACGGCAAATCTTACGCGGCAACATGACAAAACGACAGAACGATAACATAAAAAACGCCAATATGACGCATATAAACGCTATAATGATGCAACAAAACGATAAATGATTCTTTTGTATTATCGATGCAATAACTTTAATTTGTCGTTATCTTGTGTTATGCTTGCTTTATTATCGATTTATCCTATTCTCCTTATGTTGTGTTGTTCGCATATTTCCCGTGTTGTGTAGCACTATGTATGTAATGGTATTATGTTTTATAGTTATGCCGTCTAACGGAGACAAAACAACAACATAAGGTGTAAATAGCCACCATACCTGAGTATTCCAGACTACAATAGAACTGACTTGTCTTTCGTTAAATGGCGTGCGTGTACTATGATACTTCTAGACTGGTTCTCTGTTTCAGAAGGCTTTACTCATAAGCAACATTTCTTCAACAGGGAACAAAAAAGTTTAAAGTACACATACTCCGTCTGGAAGAGTAGTGTGTGAGTTTCATTCAGATTTTCTACGTTGTACATGCTGGAGAGATTGAGATCTCAGGGTCTCAATTTTAATCGTACTGTCTTATTTCGGGAAAAGAGATCATACTTCTGTAATTGAATGTTAATTTGAGTTTTGTTTTTTTTCTCCTGAGGCAAGTAAAGATTTTTGTAATTTTTTTATAATTAGATGAAATCTGCGCTTAAACTTCTCTCTTTAGTGCATCCAAAACTGCTACATGGAGCAAAAGGATAAAGACAATTGTCGGATATTTTTAAATCCCATATTTAAAGGAAGCGATTATCCAGATGTCAACTCCTGAAATTAAATTATAAAGAACACAGCTAAAAACAAAAAATAGTGAAGGTATGGAATCTTTCTGAAATTACTGTACCTGACTTGAACAAGACCACGGCCTTCAAGCAAGCATAATCTGTGGAGTCCAGTCCGAAACTGTTGAACCTCTCAATTATATCCCGTAGCGTTTTCAACTGGACATCACATGCTGCGGCTCGCTCAGAGTGATTGTTCACAGGAAAACCACAAGCTGACACCAGTTGTCCTAAGGAATCAATAAATAACTGTAATGTTATTAAACAATAAACTCAAGTGGGCCTGATATTGGCCCAATAACAATAAACTCAAGTGGGCCTGATATTAGCCCAATAACAGTAAACTCAAGTGGGCCTGATATTGGCCCAATAACAATAAACTCAAGTGGGCCAATAACAATAAACTCAAGTTGGCCTGAAATCTCTCGCCTGTCAGATATTGCCCCAATAAACAAATGAAACAGAAATCATTTGACGGCTTTTTTTCTTTTTTTTTTTTAAATCGAACAGCTGTCGTATTTAATTGCAGGTCCGTATCATTTGTATAAGTATGAAAAATGCATTGATACCATGATAGTCTTAGTCGAATTTGGTCAAAATAAATCATGTTGAGTCATTTTTTAGACTTTGAAGTTTTTTATGCTGGTTTTTTTTTTGGGGGGGGGTGGGGGTTGAATAACAGCAATCATATTGAACGACAAATCCACGTCATTTGTGTAATTAGAACAGATTTTATGCGAGGAAACTCTGTAAAATGTGATTTAATTCTGTGGAGATATTTATACATTTTTTTTCTATTTTTAGTAACAGCGGCAACATTTGACGGCGAATCTGCATCATTTGTACAAAATGGATAAACATGATGCAAGATTGCTTTCAGTCTAAATATTAAATTCTGTTAAGCAGGTTTGAAGAAGAAATTGTTTAAAGATTATTTTTCTATCTTTAGTAACGACGACCATGTCTGAAAATGGACTGGTATAATTGGTATAAATAAACTCTTGATTGCAAAATGCTCTCTACTAAATTTGGTAAATATTGGTCGTGTGTTATTTGGTGGGGATTTAATAGAAGTTGAAAAAGGCGATTGTTTTCTGACGACTGCGCGCATGATGCATGAACATACAATTAACTCACTGGACTGACAGCCGGATGAGCTAAAAATTACGATGATATGTCGTTTCCAACAAATGCCTTTTACATCTCTTTTTTTATCGCTTTCTAAATCTCAGAATTCTTTTTAAAACATACTTCTTTGGTGTGAGCTACATGTTTTAAATTTTACAAATAAATAACAGGTTTATCAATTTACTTACGGAAAAATGTTCATATGCCCTGCATTGTTGTGGAGATAGATTATGTAGAGTGCATGTACTATGTGTCAGTAATGGAATTACTGCAACAACAACAACAAACAAAACAAAATCATCATATGTGTCTATCGAAAGCGACTGCAGATGACATTTTAATAATGTTCACATTTTATGCATTTGGCAGCAAATTTAAAATGTTGTTTCCTCAGTGGTGTTTCCTCAATAAATTTCATCTTCTGTACAGTTTTGTTGAGATTTATCTTAAATTATTAATGTCCGTTCTTTTGATGACTTACCTACATCGAATAAAAATGAATATTGTGACGCACTGAGAATGAATAATTCACACCAAGATTCTTCGAGAAGTATGGCCTGGTCTCTGAACGGAAGCTGTAAGAATGATGGGATGCTTCTGGCCCATTTTACGGACATGAATAGAAGCTTAGCCGCAGTTTCGTATACCAGCTCCAACGAAGAGCTTCCCGTGTTGTCATTGCTGTTTGTTTTGTTAGAAATTAAAGACGCGGAAGTAAAACATCTGTCGAATGAAAAAGATGGCACTGCCGGTACGGGCAGTGGAATGAATGGAAATGGTCCAGTTGTGGACAACATAACAGTCGAGGATACGGTTGGACTATTTTCGGGCTGTTCTGTGCATCCTGAAAAGATAATAAATTTGTATAGAAAAGATATTTTCTTTGAAAAGTGTACCTTTGTCCCCCGTAGACAATTTTCAGTACAGTTACATGTTCACATTAATAGGTTTGCAGGAGCTTAGGAAACTTGTCGTTATAAGTAGGTGATTTATTGATATAATCTACCCGTCGAGAAAGTTTGCAAACATTGATAATCTGTATAAATTCAGTTACATCTCATCTCACTGCCGTTTATTGTGTCCGATGTGTGAAGGAGTCTCGATTCTTTTCATAAAAACTGCCTAAATGTTCGTCAAAGAGTCGGAATTTCTTAAAATCTCAAAATACATGATATAGTTGAAAATGTATCTTGTATTTGGAAAATAATGCAATATAAAGTCATGAAAATTGAAATGCTAAAATAAAGAAAATCAAACAATTTTGTTTTGAATGAAGCTGTAGCTTTCAAAAAGAAAGCTATGGCGATAAAGAAAGGATATTGAATATGATGAAGTGATAGTCCTGAGATTAAACGAAAAAGATGCACAGTAACATGCCAATTTATTATGATTCACAATAATCCTTTCCAAGACACATACCGTCTATGCTCGCTTTAAAGACTAGTCCAACTGCAAACAACATTGACCCTGATCAGCGTTGCATAATGCGCCGGCAGATCAGGGTCTATGTTTTTTGTTCTACCGATTAGTCCTAACAAACCTCAGAGACCCAGATCTGCCGGTGCATTATGCGACGGTAGATCTGGGTCTGTACAGTTTGCAGTTGAACTCAACTTATAAGCGAGTACAGACGGTTCTCTTGTACGTTGTTCCAACTAGAATGATCGTGTTTCTGAAGACAATATGTTGACAAACAATGAAGGATGAAATGCGTGTTGAAAAGCATTAGTTTCTATTGTATGCATGCAACAAGTGACTACTATAAACTAGTAGTATCAGAAATCTCTTTCTTGGAAGAACCAAACAAATTGAGTATAATAAGTCTTGCGACAAAGGTTTTTTGAAAACTAGAACGATCTAAAATAGTGCAAAAATATCAATTTTCGTCCCATACGTCCTTTTTTGACTAACATTACCTTTTTATTTAACTATTCTTCGCTGTAAAAACTGGAACCAAAAAGTGATGTTTCTAATTGAAAATCTTATTTTTGAACACTTTTTTTACCACCTACAAAGACAGAATGAAGTCATTATCCTACCAACTTCTCCGTCTTCAAAGGTTTGACCTACGTTCAAAAATGTACTTTCATTACTTGGAGAACTACCTCTTCAAGAAAGACAAAGATGGTATATGATCGAGTATAAGGCGAACTGTATTGAGAGTACCTTTCTTGAAATCCCTGTCAGTTTTTGGTGTTTTTCGGTTATCATTCTTTTTGTCAGAGTCGGGAGTTGGAGTACGGGATGTGTTACCGCTGTCTTTCGAATCATCAGATTGAGAAGGTGGAGAGCTTACGCAACCCGAATTTATGTTGTCGTTATTTGCCACACTTTGACACCCACTGGATAGCGGTTTATAGGAAATTTCGGGTAGATAATCTGTTCTTTGGCTATGGTCACGTCTTTCTGGTGTACGAAATTTACTGCGTCCATTCAGGCTGTTTGGGATGTTCATGGGTGCTGGCATAGGATTCGTAATCATAGGAACGCACGGTTGTGCTCCGGTACAGCAGACGTCATTTCTCCTTTCATCAACCGAGTGTAGGTGAATTGGCGGGAAAAATGATCCAAAGCTATATTCTGCGCCACGGCCAAATGATGGATTCACATGACTTTGTCTGAAGTCCGGCCTTCAAAAAAGGAACTCATTCATTCATTCATAAAGAAAACCCTCTTTTAATGTGAAACATGGTTATGCACAGGTACCGCCGGTAAAAAAAGACTACTTAAGCTCTTTGTGCAGAGAATCCGGGAAATATTAAACAAGAAAGCACAAAAAGTGTGTTACTGTTTTGGTTTTTATTGTTGGGTTGTTTTTTTTACATTGTTAATAGTCCGTAACATGAGCACGTAACTGTAAAAATGGTATTGCAGCATTGCCATGCAAACTCCAAAACAAGGTATCATAACATACATATCAAATCAAATATAAATATATGCTTTTTTAAGTCAATATGCTGATAATACTCAAATATTTTTAGATGGTAGAGTAATATCTCTAAGAGCTACATTAGAGGTCTTACAGACATTTTATAGAATGCCAGGACTAAAAATCAATGTAGAAAAGTGCAAGTCATTTTCGATTGGGACATTATCGAAATCAAACGTAAGATTGTGCCGTGAGTTTAATTTAGATTGGGATCAAGGACATTTTAAAAGTTTAGGTGCAAGTCTAGCATATGCTATTTGGGATTAAATTCGCCTGAGTTAATTAAGACGATTGAAGCTACCGTCTAAACTCGCGCATATATGGATCCAAATGCAAACAACACTGACCTTGATAGGCCGTCGCATAATGCGATAGCAGATCCGGATCTATGTTGTATGTTCTACTGATTAGTCCTTGCAAACTGCATAGACCCAGATCTGCCGGCGCATTATGCAACGGCAGATCTGGGTCTATGCAATTTGCAGTTGATATTGACTTATACGCGAGTATAGACGGTACTCTTAATAGCAAAGGAGGAAAATTACTCTGTATGGAAAAATTGCTATAATTAAACCCTTAACGTTATCTAAATGTATACACCTATTTCAATTTTTGCCTGATCCACTACAATCTCTCACAGAAATATTTTTGAATTGGGGGGGGGGGGGTAAATTTATTTGGAATTCAGGGCCAGATCGTATTAAAAGACAAGTAATTTCTTAGGATTATAAGCATGGAGGTCTGAAGATGATTAAAATTAAAGATGTTATTAAAAGCATTGAAGATATCATGGTTGACAAAAGCCATTAAACACACAATTAAATGGATATCTTTATCGTGTATTGATGTTACAAAAAATTACTTTTGGATAACATTTTATTCACTTATTGCTTCAAACTCTTATCAACAAGTTCAGGAAAAATGTACTAGAAGCATGACAAGAATTTACTAAGAAGTTGAAAATGGATAAAATTGAGAAGGTTTTATATTCACCAATATGGTATACTTCAATGTTAGGGTCAAAAACTTTTTTTATAAAAGAATGGCATGTAAGGGAATCCAATATTATCGACATAATTGCAAGTGATGGTTCCTTGAACTCTTATGAGGAATTAAAAAATACTTATGGATTGAAAACAACATTTTTAGAGTATATGTTAGTGGTAAGGAAAATTACTCAAAATTGGAAACATTTAATTCAAAAAAATATACGAAACATTATGTAATAAGTTATAATGTCTATTTATCATATATTTTGTAATAAGCTATAATGTCTATTTATCATATATTTTGTAATAAGTTATAATGTCTATTTATCATATATTTTGTAATAAGTTATAATATCTATTTATCATATATTTTGTAATAAGCTATAATGTCTATTTATCATATATTTTGTAATAAGTTATAATGTCTATTTATCGTATATTTTGTAATAAGCTATAATGTCTATTTATCATATATTTTGTAATAAGTTATAATGTCTATTTATCATATATTTTGTAATACGTTATAATGTCTATTTATAACATATTTTGTAATAAGTTATAATGTCTATTTATCATATGTTTTGTAATAAGTTATAATGTCTATTTATCATATATTTTGTAATAGGTTATAATGTCTATTTATCATATATTTTGTAATAAGTTATAATGTCTATTTATCATATATTTTGCAATAAATTATAATGTCTATTTATCATATATTTTGTAATAAATTATAATTTCTATTTATAACATATTTTGTAATAAGTTATAATGTCTATTTATAACATATTTTGTAATAAGTTATAGTCTTTTTATCATATATTTTGTAATTAGTTATAATGTCTATTTATAACACATTTTGTAATTAGTTATAATGTCTATTTATCATATATTTTGCAATAAGTTATAATGTCTATTTATAACATATTTTGTAATTAGTTATAATGTTTATTTATCATATATTTTGTAATTAGTTATAATATCTATTTATAACATATTTTGTAATAAGTTATAATGTCTTTTTATAACATATTTTGTAGTAAGTTATAATGTCTATTTATCATATATTTTGTAATTAGCTATAATGTTTATTTATAACATATTTTGTAGTAAGTTATAATGTCTATTTATAACATATTTTGTAAAAAGTTATAATATCTTTTTATCATATATTTTGTAATTAGTTATAATGTCTATTTATCATATATTTTGTAATAAGTTATAATGTCTATTTATACCATATTTTGTAATAAGTTATAATGTCTTTTTATCATATATTTTGTAATTAGTTATGTCTATTTATCATATATTTTGTAATAAGTTATAATGTCAATTTATCATATATTTTGTAATAAGTTATAATGTCTATTTATAACATATTTTGTAATAAGTTATAATGTCTTTTAATCATATATTTTGTAATTAGTTATAATGTCTATTTATCATATATTTTGTAATAAGTTATAATGTCTATTTATCATATTTTGTAATTAGTCATAATGTCTATTTATAACATATTTTGTAATAAGTCATAATTTTTTTTTCTCATATATTTTGTAATTAGTTATAATGTCTATTTATAACATATTTTGTAATAAGTTATAATGTCTATTTATAACATTTTGTAATAAGTTATAATGTCTATTTATAACATATTTTGTAATAAGTTATAATGTCTATTTATCATATATTTTGTAATAAGTTATAATGTCTATTTATCATATATTTTGATGACTAAGAAAGGATACAGAATTTTTATCATGTCATTACTGAAGAAAAAAGAACTCGAGTCTACACGAGATAAAAGAACAGGAGTCTACACGAGAAAAAAGAACTCGAGTCTACACGAGAAAAAAGAACAGGAGTCTACACGAGAAAAAAGAACAGGAGTCTACACGAGAAAAAAGAACTCGAGTCTACACGAGAAAAAAGAACAGGAGTCTACACGAGAAAAAAGAACTCGAGTCTACACGAGAAAAAAGAACAGGAGTCTACACGAGAAAAAAGAACAGGAGTCTACACGAGAAAAAAGAACAGGAGTCTACACGAGAAAAAAGAACAGGAGTCTACACGAGAAAAAAGAACAGGAGTCTACACGAGAAAAAAGAACTCGAGTCTACACGAGAAATGGAATAGAGTATTTGATATGGTACATTCAGATACAATAATTCTTTATTTTTTCTCTACTTGCTCACGTTGATGATATGAAATTCAGGCATTTTAAGTTTAAAATATTTCATTAAAAATGTGTGGAAATTCATTCTTACACAAAGCCAGAATACTAGATAATGATAAATGTAGTTTTTGTGAATTGGAGAAGAAGTCAATTGTACATTTATTACTTGAATGTAGAAAAGTAAATCATTTATGGATTCAGTTAGAACTGTAGTTAAAAGATATTTTTAATATTAATAAGAAATTTGACAAAACTATAATATTTGGAACTGATATTCCATTTTATCTATGAATCAAAATTTTCGAAATTACCTTTAAATTTTAAAGTTCTGATTTATACTTTAGACGATATTTTAAAGCTGAAAAGTTCAAAGGTCAAACAGTCCAGTAGAAAATTCTTATACAAATGGTCAGACATGTACACATATTTTGACCCATAGTTAATAAGACTCTTATTGATCAAGCTTCACATATTGAATATCATTCTGCTTGTAAAATAAAGCACCAAAAAGACTTCGATTTCATGAAGGTACTTGATTTGTCACAAATATTGTTTGTATAGTAATTTACAGACACTGGCATACAGGGTTGCCTGTATCTAACAATTTTTACACATATTGTAATGTTCTGCTTTTTCTGCATTTGTATGTGTCAGTGTGTAGATATGTCTACATGTAAAACGTTTCTCTATCTCCTTATTCTAATTTGTTTTTAACTATTAAAAAAAATCTGCTTAAATAGACTTTTCTTGCTAAAACTATGGAAAAATAATTCAAAATTAATCAGGTTAGAATCTGAACTGTAAAAACTTTCAAATAAACGATAAACATATTAGAGAGGTGTTTCCATACAAATTCAGCAGTTTCATCAAAATATTCTTCAAATTCAACTCAGTTCAAATATAAATGTGTTTCTATTGCTTCCATTTAAAGTGTAGAATTCGTAGAGACTCTATTAAAACGGGCATACATTCCATTTAAAGTGTAGAATTCGTAGAGACTCTATTAAAAACAAGACAACAGTAATATCGTACATATTTTACAATAAAGACTACCTATTGAATATAGCGTCTCCACTCATTAATATAATTGTGTGTATGTGTGTGCGTGCGTGCCTAGACAGACAGATAGATAGTTAGACAGACAGACAGATAGACATACTTAAAAAGTTAGATAGAGGGGTATCGCAGTGTGTTTTTCATATTCTAATCATTGAATTAAATTACTGCCCACTTTTTTATATTCCGTGAATAATGCATATAAGCATCTCTAGACATAAAACAATACTTAGGTCTGTCCAGGTAGTCGCTGATGTGGTATGGAAACGGTTTAGGGGGAGGATTTCCGCAACGTGAGTTGTCTGGACTGTAACTCCTCTTATACTGGTAGCATCGAGGTGCCCTCTCGTGTTGAACAGCTACAAAAATTTACACTTTGTCGAAAAAGTACCTTAGTTGGAATAGCATCAGAAAAAAAATTAATTAAGATATATATATATATATAAATTATTCTGAGGTCATAAATTAACAAATAGTGATGGGTAAAGAGCTTACAAAATTTAAAAGCTGACCTGATTCTAAAAATTTTATATCTATTGTGTGTGTGTGTGGGGGGGGGGGGGGGGTTACGTCAATTCTTATTATAAGATAAATTAGAGCCACTGTAATGGTTCTCAATCGCAAATACCGACGCATTTTATTGCATACTCCAACACCCCAACTCCCACTATAACCCGGTACTCACCCCCACCCATAGAAAAAAGAATAAGAAGTCAGAATGCGACATCAGTCACATATGTGATCCGTCTACCTGCTATGACTGCATATAGAAAGTTTGATCGGAAAAATGTTTTAAAATGTCACTGTAATTAAAACAAACTTGTTCCCCCCCCCCCTCCACTCCCCACCCCCACCCCCTACTGACACCATTGGCAGGAGCCAAGGACGACAACCCCTTCTTGCAATTGGTTACCCCAAAAGTAAAGGGTAAAATAACTTCAAAGTTTCGTGAATTTCTACCGGGAAGTTTACAACGAGATGTGGTAACAGACAGACTGCCAGGCGGACGGACAGACGGAGGGTAACGCAATACCTCCAGTTAAGTATTGGTAACATATAAGCCATTTTGTTTCTCCAACTAACTGACCTTTTATGTACAGTTATGAAATCTATCAATTTTTCTCATGATGTATACAATGTATACAAACTTAATCAAACCTCTTATTCTACGTATGTTGACCCGATAAAAAAACAAAACAATTATGAAAAGAGTACTTCAAAGCTAAAGCAACATTTCTCTTTGTATGCAACAACGCCATCTATATTCCTCTTGTATGCACGGTCCTTGACCTGTATGCTTTCAATTCTAAATTATGAAGAACAGAATAGAAGTTTACATCAAAGCAGCATTATCCAAACCATGTTTTAAGTTATCACTACCCTGACCATCATAACTATATGCATAAGTGCCCCCTCCTTCCCCTCTATTCGCTCATTACATGGAGATGAATCAAAATGTTAAAACTGACCTCAGCCCAAATCATATCCCAAACTTTGATGTATTTATCTTGAACGGTATAGGAGGGCTTGCGTTACATTACCTACGCAAATACGTCATGACAAGTAGGATTCACATAATCTCCACCTTATCTCCGAAAAGCGTGGGATACTTATGGTGGCGTTTTTCATTTTGTTTGTTTGTTTTTTCAAATGTGTTTTTTATATCAATGTTAACCCAAATGGGTGTATGAAAATGCAGATGAACACATATGAAAATCTGACTATTCATCATTTTAGGAAGCAAAATCATCTACTATTATTTAAGCACAACACTGTGCTTTGTTCGCTCATTACGTCCCTTTCAATAAATAAACGATGGGAAATCTTGAGTAAACCAAACTAATAGTTTCCTAAGCCATTTATGAATTTAATATCCCAATATTAACCACAAAGGAGTCGTTCGTTTGATTTAGACAAGAAATTAACTTTAAATTCAAGTACAAGTTGACATAAGATCTCGAGAATTATTTACACACCATTCACTTCGAAAGTTGACACGCGCCTGGCGCGCGTCCTTGGCGCCCTGTCACAGGTGGTGTCGGCTTCATAGGAAGAATGTTTAAAAGATGAAAGAATAACAAATATAACAAACGCTGAGAGAAATAGCAACGCTACGTGTCTCCCTTGCAACAAATTGTATTTTGTTTTATTCTTTGCAAGAGTATTTCTCCTTTAAAATTTTAGCCCCATCGAAACGAAAATGGAATTTTCAAAAAGAAAGAAATTGGCTTATTAACTAACGCGTTTTTGTGCCAGAAGAAATTATGTCATGTAATTTCAAGTAAATTCAAACAAAAATTAACAAATACAGCCAGTTAGACAGGATTGTGTGTGTGTGTGTGTAATATATATATATATATATATATATATATATATATATATATATATATATATATATACAGAGAGAGAGATGCCGTGGAAAGTTATATTCGTATGTTTTCTATGCGAGACCACAAGTTCAGTCTTTTTCAGAGCATGAAAGGAGCCGCGTTGCCTTAGTGGTTAGCATGCCGGTCTCGCGACCAGAAGTGTAGGAATTTGAATCCTGCCCAAAACAGGCCGGTTGGGACAACCGTAGTGTGTCTCTGGACAACTTTACACCAATTGCCTTGGCATGATATAACCTTTCATGTGTTGACGTGCCATTAAAACACCAATCAACAATCTCTTAAGAGCTTGAAGAACTTGAGATAAGAAAATGTTGATACCCTAATTAAGACATGTGGTCTTTGGATTTTGTGTGCTGGCAAGGATCACCAGCCTCAATTATAGACAAACAAGATGAGTTAAGAGACGAGAAAAACTTCTAGTGCTCGTTCTGCAGACATCAAATATTTGACTGTGAAAGTAAGAGGACCGTTGCTGAAATCTAATGGACATTGATCGAAAATAAAAGAAATAATGAAGACCATTCTGAATGGAATCCGATATCAAACTGTCAGGGCGTGATTGATTTAGCACTGTTATGTGTTCAGAGTACACCCAGAATGATCCTGACCTGTGTGAACCACTCAGCTGAATAAGAGATTTGGTTCTTTGAGCTTTCACTTCCAACAGACGAAATCGAAACTCTACAGTCTGTCATCTTGGCCTCTTTTACGTGCTGAAGCCGAATACACAGAAATTAGTCAAGAGAGTAAAATATATAGTCTACCGTTCATAAATAAATGTAAGATAGTCTACTTTTGTAACATTAACGTTTACTGCGCAGATCTGAATGACATGTTCATTACATTATGACGCCATCAGTATGACGTCTCTTTTTCACAAGGTGTATTAGACTATACATATCTCGCTTTCGCAGACGTACCGAGAGTATTACGGCCCTTCAGCCATTTCTATATAAGGAATTCCTTATAAATTTATTTCAGCGAGATTTTCTCCCCTTGGATACTCTTCTTATTAAGAGGAATAACTTTCTTATTTAAAATAGATTGCTGTCAAAATTTTGTTTTATGCTCTAAAAGGATTTTTCTCATTTTATTGAATTTTGAATATATAGTTATTTAATTTATTTCCTTTAAAACTATTCTCACGTTCACATCTGTTGCTATGCTATAGTTTGTTGCTAGGCTTTCCCTATCTATTTAAAGCTTGGTGTATGATCTATGGATAAACATTATGACATTACAAATGAAAACGTTTTTGCATGCATCCAAACAGACCAAAGGTTACATAGATACATAACTGACGTACTGAGTCTGCTACATAACTGACGTACTGAGTCTGCCCAGTTGTCCGTATACAGACTAAAGGTGTATCGTAACGCCGTGAACTCTGGGGAGATACGAAATAAAATGGAATGGCTGTGACTTCTGTTTCTTATTAAATAATGAAAAAGAAAAATTCTTATTCAATTTTAATAATCGCAATAACAATTCTGTGAAAGAAAATGATAAAATCAGCGAAAAGTAAACGAGACGTTGAAAAATCTTCAGCGATTACGACCTACCGTAAATTTGGGCGCTTTTTGTTGCAGAAAACCATTGTGCTCTAAGTAATTGGGTAATTGTGATGTAATTCACTCACCAACATATGCATTTCTTTGTGTATTTTATAAGAGAAATCTTTTATCTTCAGTCTCAAACAAAGAATTCGTCTCTTATCTTATCTTATTTTATGAAAATTAGTGACAGGGTACATTTTCCCATACTTTTGTATCTGAATATATTTACTTGGGGATAGATATGCGACCAATAGCAGCGAAAGAAAACGCACACCAACCAATACATTTTAATAGATTTTGGATTGCTTGGACCCTAAGTTGTGTAAAACTGTAAAATTTTCATAAAGTTTAATTTCCAGCATTTCACAAGCTATCATCCTTCGTGAAAAGGAGGACTGTTTATATGAAAAGCAAACAAACCCAGACATACCGTAAGTAAACATGTTAAAACCTAATTTGTACAGTGCTTAAATAACTGAAGAAAAAACCATTTTAGAAAAAGGCGCTAAACATGAATATATGCAGTTCTAATCACAGTGACAAATTTGTATGAATAAGTGATGGAACGATTATGCACAAGTGACCGTAAAGGACTAGGTACTACAAGGGTCAAATTTGGCCCAACCACCAAAAGGCTGTAAGTTTTGTATAAAGACTGTTTAGGATGCATTTTGTTCAGAATAATAAAAATTTTGTTGAATTTAATCAAATTATGTATGCTGGAGGCACCAAAAGTTTACCTACGTAAAATGACGTTACTTCTGGTTCCATGACGTTATCGTGATTTTAATGACGTCATGCATGCAAATTTTAATTTTTCAATACTTGCTGATTATATATATATATATATATATATATATATATATATATATATATATATATATATATATATATATATATATATGCAAATCACGGGGACTATAGAACTTTGACAAATGACTTCTGCAAATATCAACAAAACATCCATAAGAAAAAATGACGTCATCGCACGCGATAAATATGAAAAATATAACGTATTATTTATATACTCATTTTTTTCTCCATTAACTTTGCATTGTCAGAATCGTGCAGTATTTCTCCATACTGCACGGCTTCATACTGCACGACACGTGTGTCTAAAAATAGTATCGCGTGTTAGGAACTACTTTTTATTGTAAATAAACAATGTACGCAAATGTAGCAGACACCGGAGCTTTTGCTTTATTAGATTTGTCTGTGGATGAACTAAACAAGCTGTTTGAGAGTAGAGATGATAAAGCTGACGATGTGGATCAATTCATTGAGTCACAAAAGAATCTTTCAACCAAGCAAGTGACTGAACGTGATGTTCACAATCTACAGCGGTGGTTTTATGACAACAAACGTGAGGCATGCAGTATTGAAAATATCATTCTGATCATTTAAACACTTATTTAACCGACGGTTCAGACTATGAACCGTGCTCTCTAGAGTCTATAAAAAAAATAGCATAAAAAGGCATCTTATGACCAAATGATATTCCGTTTCTCTCAGAGACCGCCAATTTTACAAGTCAGTCCAAGAACTAAATTCGAAAAAATACCACTAAAGAAGGCGGGTTTTGGTATAAAAGCAAGTGCCTCGGAGCCAAGAAGCCACGATAACGAAGAAGCCTTATTTCCGCTGACGAAATGGGCTCTCACACCCCAGCCGCTTTGCAATTTTGCCTGTTTTTTTTTTTTTTTTTTTGTTTTGAGAAATTGTTTGGATTTATAGTGACAGTACATATAAATATGTCATCAATAGCTTGTAATAAGAATGGCAATAAATGTACTTACTTTTCTGGATCTTGAATTTCTTCAAAATGAATTTTCTGATATACGGCGCGAAATTGCACTGCAATCTAGACTACATTTCCAACAGAAATCACATTCCAAAGGAGAATTTACTGCACTCCAAAACGAAATGAATATGATATTCCCTAACAAAAATATTTAATCCTGCATCTTCTTGAGAATTTCACTTAAAAGAATTTAATATTTTGTCCACATTATGATTCCAAACTATCAATGACAGGACAGTAAAATATGTGTAAGCTAGCTTCCTGTCGAGGCCAGTCCCTCTAGCTACATGTAGATCGTACATAATAGACCCAGCTAATAACGCAAGTTGACCACAACTAAAAGAGCAGAATTTAGTTGAATCGACAGAAAAACAAAATCCCTCCATTCCAGATCAACTGGGAAAGTTGTTGCAAGGCGCAGTCATTCGCAATATGACTCAAAATTGCAATTTTAAGTAGACCAAAATGAGATTTCTTTTTGAAACAAATCACTGAGCGCGCGGTATTCTACCAAGTTCAAAGGTCACTGGGCGGTGCCATGTGCGCATGAATACTGTTACTGTGTATTGGTTTAACTTCGGTTGTGTATTTACTTTAGAATATAGCAGAAATTCAGTTATTTTGTTTCTTGTATTGTGTTCTTTTTATTATTCAGCCTTAGGTAGAAAAGCAAAATGAGTATATAATAAAAAGGTTACTGCATTTGTATGGGTAAATATGAACTCGTTTTTTCTGAGCTATACAGCACTCCTGACGTCGTGCAGTATAACTCAGAAATTTCGTTCATATTTTCCCATACAAATGCAGTAACCTATAATTATTAAAGACAAAGGTACGTCTATACAAAATAAATAAAACAGCCTTTAAAATAAAGAAAATAAATTTTGGACATTTTCTGAGGCCATTACAGTGATCTAGAGTCCCTAGTCCTTTAACCTAATGAATACATTGCAGAAAGAGAATAACATTTATCCCTTAAGACTGGAAAACAGAGTTCATATTGAATATACAAGATTTTAAAACTTTGCTCATTTTTCATATGAGTAAATCAGTATGTCTGTGTCATTTACAAGTTTCAGAATTACTCATAAAGCTTTAAAATTAGGCAGAAGATCTCTCATTTTTTAAACAGCGTTATATTTATTTTTATTCTGCAATACCATAATAGAAATAAAATTTTCCACTTTCTTGAAATCTTCTGCGAAAAGAAAACATAATCAGAACATGTTTGCAAATGTCGAAAAATAAAATCAGTGTTTTTTTTTTTTTTGTTTTTTTTTTTTGTTTTTTTTTTTTTTTAAAAAGAGTGGTGATCTAGACTTCCTGTAAATCAGCTTTCATAAGATGAATGAAATTCCTTACATGCTTGATGACAATATCAAAATAACTTCGAATATTTCTTACTTATTTTCTTGTACTTTTGGACAAAATTAAGGACTGTAATTTAAGTCAAGAGTTTGAAAATAGTTAGAAAATAGTGGACCTCAAAAACGCAAGTAAACTGCATGCTGATCGAATTTTTGACCTCGAATATATTAAACGTTGGTCCACGTCTCAGACTTAGATACCAGATTCTTAGAAATCGTGATTTTACTCTTGCTAGAGCCCCAAAAATTGACCTAATATATAGCGTAGCACAGTACCTGCATATAGGCTGCATTTGTATAACAGCCTTATGAGAGAATTCTTTTTTATTTCAGCGAGATTGTTTTAATATATAAGCCCAATCTTGTGTATCGCAACGGAGATTTCCAGTTTTTCAAGTTTTTTCACATTTTTGGTCATCATTTTTAGTCGCAATATAGCCTGAATGAAGGGATCTCCCTAATGACCAGGGACATCTCACTTGTACATAGCAGGTACTTTGATTTTGTCAGTGATGTGATGATTAGCGTTTCGTGAAAACTGAGTTCAAAGTTTGAAGTCTAGTCTAAGAGATTTTACTGATTACAGGAATGCATTGACTTCAACAAGTTGACAACTCTCATTGTAGCAAATTTAGACAGAGAAATTAGAACGCATCACTTACCATCTTTATTCATTTTCATCGTCAGACATTTACTGAGGCGACACGCCTGACACTGATTGCGTCTTGCTACGTCCACCACACAGTTTCCATTTTCCTTGCAAACGTATTCTAGACTACGTCTGACGCTGCGCTTGAAGAAACCGCGACATCCGTCACAGCTTTGGACGCCATAATGTTTACCGGAAGCTTTATCCCCGCATATTAGGCAAAGTGCTTCCGGTCTCTGGCCAATAATAAGCTCCATTCCTGTACCAATGAAACAAATATGAGAAAATGAATGCAAATTGCCTAAGTCTATGTCATCTTTCAAAGAAAATGAATGAATAAATTTGTGAAACGAAATATTTCATGAAGGATACATCCTAAAAATCGCCATGTTGTAACTGCAATGCCTGCATACCCGACCTCTATTAAATAGATAAGTAACCTATATTTCCTAGAATTCTAAATGAACGATTGATTCACTCTTAGATTATCAACTATGATTTTGTCTAAGAAATATAGTTAATTGATTGAAAAGTTGTTTGATTTGGAAATACAGAGTAAATCTTCGATAAAAATAAGAGTTCAGGTTATATTCTTATATACTTTTAAAACATTTCTTCTTTAGTTTAAATCTTAGTTAAGATTAGATAGTTTTACCCATGTTTGACTCAATTCAATAGTTTGGTAACGCAAGGAATACACGCCGCATTACAAACTCTTATATTTTATTTTATTCAAGGCGGTTTAGACCCAAGGTGTCAAGAATTTGCTATCGTAGGCAAAGAACATATAAATTATTTCATGTAATTTTGAAAATAAGTTGTTGGGTTTTTTTTCTCTTAAACAGGGATCAATATATTTTGCTCCACAGGTCCAAAAATCGAATGTGGAAAGATGGAATTTGCATTCCATTATATTTTACACTCGCTTTAAAATGTACGCATCACATTGCTCCAAACATTATTATATATCTTGACAAAATTTGAGAAAAGCAAAACAATATTTTTATTAAATCATTTACTAGTTTCCATGATTTTTTACACTCTACATGTAAGTTCCCTTAAAATCGAAAAATTTTACAAGAAAGTGTCAGTAAATTTTTCCTCTTCAACAAGGTTTCAAATATTTTAAATACTCCATATTTCCATAAATTTGAATCCCCTACAAAAGGAGATTCAAAAGATTAAATTGTTCTCTTTGCAAATCGAAGATGCACTCAGGAGCACGATACTGCTTCCGAAATGAGTGTCCGTGTGACATTTTTACAAATATATTTACCAATAGATAGTGCACCTGTATCATTGCAAGAGAAAAGAAAGGTAAGTTCAAAGACTACAGAATAAATTTAAAATTATTAAGTTTGGTTCTCTTTAAAAGTGTTTAGAAATTGTTTAAACGCTTTGAATTTACCAGGCATCAATTTTTGTAGGCAGATGTCTCACATTGCACATTTCTCTGTAATAATATATAGTGTACAAACCGAAGACAAATATCCTTATAATAACAAAGAATGCTTTCATCTGATACAGCTGAAACTAGAAGCATTTGACCTACCTTGATGAACTGACATGATGAAATTCTAAATGTTTAATAGGTTCCACGCACGACACCAATGTATATTCCCCGTGATCAGTATAGTATGACCTTGGATGTAAGATTACAGTTTACCTGAACAATTGATGCCGCGAGCGTGGACCTTCGCATAACATGCTGACATATAGCATGTAATGAAACATAACAATACTAAATTGAACATCAACAAATGCCCTATAAACCTTCTCAAAAGTATATCGTTCAATCATGGGATTTAACAAGGACTGATAAAATGTCACGTCGATCGACCAAATTTATGAGGTCACAGAGTGATACTATAGAAGTGCAAATAATTTCGAACTGAAGATCTGACAAATCCCTATCTATCGCTTTGTTTTTCCTCATTTAACATTGTTCTTTTTCAAAGTGGCATAAGAATAGTATAGTGCCACGTGATATTCTTAGCAAATCATTGTCTAACATATGTAAATCAAATTTGCGCATTAAAAAAATGGTAAGAAATGCATACGAAGGTAGGAAGGTATGCGCCGGTTAGCTACGTATGCACATACGTGTGTATGTGGGTATATAGGTACCTATCTATCTATCTATCTATCTATCTATCTACCTACCTATTTATCTATCTATCTATCTATCTATCTATCTATCTATCTATCTATCTATCTATCTATCTATCTATCTATCTATCTATCTATCTAATACTATGCTGGCTTTACAAGCATAAAGGAATAAGTTTTAGAACTAACAAAACCTTTTTTCATATTTAATCTTTCTTAATTTCCAGACTAGTAAGAAATATGTTTCCAGTCTTTTCCTAAATTGTATGACCTGACATGTTTGTTCTGACCAAAATAGTGACCAAAACACTTACCTTTAAAACTAGCCGATCGAGCGAGATTAAAATTACACCGTACCTAAGATCATGTCGCAAGATTATGTAACGTTATATAGTTAAGTCAAATATAACATTTATATTGAGATCGGATTTGCTAACAAAACAAACATTATAACATTGGCTATTACAGTATGTGACCTAGACATGTGAACATAAAATCAAGTATAACACCAAAAATGTACCACATATGTGAGTAGCGTTAATTTTTTAGTGGATCTCTACTTCTCCCACTCCCCGCCTCCTTTTGTTTTAGTGGATCTCTACTTCTCCCACTCTCCGCCTCTCTCTCTCTCTCTCTCTCTCTCTCTCTCTCTCTCTCTCTCTCTCTCTCTCTCTCTCTTATTTTGCTAGGTCGGTCTTCGCTCTGTAAAATTTTAATCCTGGATGTAGGTATGAATGTATGTATATATGTTTAGGGTTAAAGGGCATATCATCATAAACCTGACAATATATGGCCGAGTAAACGTTGGTATTAAAAATGTTTAAAGGCTAATTTGTTTTTGCAAACTTTAGGAATAAAACCCTTACGAATAAAAAATAAACACTTATTTCTACGGGATAAAATATAAAGGCGAAGCTGTATAATTTCTTTAAAAATTATATAAGATACTACTGATTAAATGTAACAAAAAGTTGAATTTTAGACTAGAAAAGCTTGGACTTTTCTAAACGCTTCTTCATCGAGTTGAAACCAGAAAGAGTTTGTCACAGAGGGTTGAAGTCGATACACTCGACTTGAATATACTCCATAGTCAGTGGATAGTAGGTAAGCACGGACGAGCTACGCGTGTCCTATGCGTGAGCGATACCAATGTGGCGTAGTCACTTGGTGTATTCGATTAGTTCTGATGAAGAAAATTCGTAAACGACGTATAAAAAGGAGATATTTGCAAGTAGAGCAAATGTTTCTTCAGAATCCCTGTACCTCACATAACCATAACAAAGGAGGACTAGTAAAAACATCGACACATGTCTTTTTTTTTTAAAAAATATCACTTATATCTCGCTGCACGATTTTTTTTTCTTTTTACTTGATATTGATATTATTATTACCATGTGTATGGTATTTTAGGCGGGTCTCTTTTGGGTTTGAGGTCGGGGCACTTCCTGTGTCCTCAGAGCTCAAGAACTTTCCATAACATTCTTGCTGTCCCGTTGAGTGCTGTTTTCTGCAGAAAGTCAGAGCTCCATAGGAATTTACAGTTTCCTCAGGCTGTTTCTGAATTTGCTGGATTCTAATCAAAGGGCTTCCATTTCAATCGATACGATGTGTGCGTGTGTGAGTGTGTGTGTGTGTGTGTGTGTGTTTAGATCTTTCTAAGTTATCTGACTAGATCACTGTACTTTGTTAAGTTTTCTTCCATGCGTTCGACACGAGAGCCCTCTGATAATCATGTGTCTATAATGTAAGTCACGTCTGTCTCTTTGTTGACCATTACTATGTTTCGCTTCTGTGTTGCATTCTTGTACCAACACTGTGCTAGTTCGCTGTACTCACTAATATGGTGATTTAACTTATTCTGTACTCTTTCACATTCTACACAAAGGCAAGACATCTTGATTTATTACTCGCATTCCCTTTGTTGACCGCGAGAGCCTGGTTTTTTATTGCTTTCAGTTGTCTTTCTGTTTCTTGCTGTAACTTCCTAAGCTAAATCCATCTCAACATAGCCTCGTCAGCTTATTGTTCTGTTTCTCTTATAAAAACTGTCCAATCATTAACTTTTTCTGCCATACTCTTGTTCTTTATTTGTGCCGTCGGTGTTGGTTCTAATTTTGTCCTTCAGTGCCTTTGGAAAAGAATTCTTTCAGCAGCAAGGCTTGGAACTCTTCTTCGCTCTCCCTTATGTATTTTCCTAGGCTTCTTTCTTCTGCCTGGAGAAGTCTCCCACGCTTATGAAGCCTCTTCCTCCAGTATTCATAGGAAGGTTCGGTCAGTTTACATCATCTCTTGGATGCAGTGCACCATAGACATTAGTTTCTAGTCTTTCTGTTCATGTCTTCCCCTTGCGTGTTTGGGGATATACAATAGGCCTGAAGGACTCACGGTACTAATTCAGCTCCCATAATAAACATATGGGAACATCATGTATTACTTCAGAAAAGGAGATTTAAATGAGAGAACGTGCTTAAAATTCCTCCAGAACACATATAATTGATAACTAAACTTAGGTAGTCATAAGCCAGTTAGAATACAAAATATGAAGCTCCAAAACATTCACGAAATGAAATGGTGGGGCACACAATTATGAGGGGTCATCAGCATTAATCATGATGGTAGAGATCTAAGTGATCATATCTGAAGTATAATGTATCAAAACAAAACTTGGAAATATTTAATCGGTGACCATAATTACTCTGTAATGGTAAATTGTCTAAACTTTATATATTTGATTGCAGAGATATTAACCAATGTACAAAACACATTACCTTGCATAGTCAAATCTACACTCTTTACACTGCACACACACACATACCCTTTCATGGCAACAGTTGCCATACCCGAAAGTGTGTTTAATATCCCACTGAAAATCATTCTGAGGAAGACAAATGATATTCATTTTGCTTGTTATCCGCAAATAGAACCAGAATTTTGCATTTATAGTAAAGTTAATTGTACATGCATATGTGGAACCACTGTAAGGCTGTTGTTCTCTATAGGACTCATTGGACTAATTCAGCTTCCATAGTAAACATATGGAAACATCATGATATTAAAAATTCAATAACTTGAAATTTCGGAATGCTCATGATCAAACCTATATTTAGCAGCACAGACATATCCTTGCTGCAAGCTTCTCTGTAGAGAAAACAATATGAGCCGCGGCATTTTCTGGATCAACATGTGTTTGAAGCATGTGTTTTCAAGTCCGCACCAAAGAGTCACGTGATCATTTCAGAAATTAGTTTTTCATCAGTAAAACGATCTCTATTTATTGCAGTTACAACTAGGATAAACTCTCAAAAGATTCTTCTCACTAAAAGTTTACTTTCATTATCAGCCAATCCTGGCCAGGCAAACCCATATATACTCTACTGTATCTTCACCCATTTCTAGACTGGTTCCCATTCTTCCATATCATTAGTACTGTGAGTCCTTTGAAGCACCATCCTGCATGTCGTGAGGGGCGACTAATGGAGGCTCCCGGTTCCATTAGTCACCTCTTGAAACATGCAGGAGGGGGCACTGGGCCTTTTCTACATCCCCGAGCTCGTTCCACCATTTGTTGTGGGAAGGTACAGTCTGTTTACACCATCCCTTGGGTGCAGTGCACGATAAATATACATTAGTTTCTAGTCGTTCTGTCCATTTCTTCAAACTAGATTTTGTTCCGGCTGTATACATTATGACTGAGATTATCCTGGTATGAACGCCTGCGACTGTGTTACCTCCATTTAGTATGAGCATAGTACTTTCCTAACCCTTCACATATATTACACATATACATTTTATTGATACTAATAATTATATTAGTATTGTTTATATTATTAGTATTACTTTCTCCTAATACGTAATATTCTTTATATTCCGATCCTACCGCTATCGGTTGCAATGTGAGTAAAGACATGCCGTTCAAGTGATTAATTCCATTAGGAGGATTGAGATGATTTTTAATATGGCTAGATGGTTTGGAGACCACGCTCGTTTAAACAGGCATAAGTAAATGTGAAAAAGCTCTAACAACTTGGAACTTTCGTCATTTCTAGTACGATCTCTCTCGATCTCGATCTCGATCTCGATCTCGATCTCTGTTCATTTGACTTTTCTGCCCAGACCTATCCCTAACATTCGCTCTTGTTTTAGGAATATACTTAAAATGGCATAGAACACTGTGACCCTAGGCACAAATATTGTACAACTTTACTCGGTGAGAAGCAGACGTTTTATGTAACATTATTCTAAAGAACTCAGCCGTCTGTTTCGCAAAATAAGCCACGTACGTTTAAGAAGGGATTATGTACTGACGTAGTGTCCTAGACTAAAGAATCTTGATCCAGTACTGATCTACATATTATATACAGGATTAAAGACCGAGTCACGGTAGAAATGTATGTTTTGCTATATTGTTCCTAATAGTTATGGAGGGCAAGTGTAACAAAAGTGGCATGCGTAATCTTATGTAAGCGAGACTTGTATTGATTTATTACCTCTGTCAGATGTCTGCAATCTAGCAATTTTTGTAATACTATTATTTCCAAGCTATTATAACGAATCGATAGAATAGAATATATATGATAGCCTACAGCCCTAACTACAGTATAAGTGTGTATAAAAAAAATGTTCGGAAATGGGGAGAGGGTAGAACAATAATATTCGAATTATATCCCATGTTTATCTGGTCAGAAGAAAACATTTCCGACACTCTCAATTAACTCCAACCCGCTCTTCCAATGATACTGAATTATATCACCCTCCTTTTAGGAAATAAGAAATACGGTGAAACCAGCTGTCTTAGTGAATACCTATATATAAATGACACCGGTTTTAAGGACTGTATTCATAAAACCTTGATAGACGTTTACACACAGTTTTCTCCCGCATGTAAAGAACACCTGTCCATAAAATAAATATTTTTTGGGTAGGCCCTTGTGTGAGTGTCCTTCATGTACATATTTCACTGTAATAGCAAATGTTATCGCTATATTATGAATCATAAACAATAATAATAATCATAATCATAATCATAATCATAATAATAGCAACAACAACAATGTTATTGTTATTATTATTATTATTATTATTATTATTATTATTATTGGCAAAGACAAACTTGTACAAAGGTAAAATGTGAAAGAAAGATTAGCATAATCTGTTTGCCTTTAAGACTGGTCAGCAAGCAAGCCTTAAATTATATCAATACCCTCTCCATATTAATTGGCGTCTAAGTATTTGATACGATTATTATCTGTACACGTCACCAATTAAATATATAATATTATTGTTTCTGAATCCCTAAGACCCTTAAAATCACGACTACAGCGATCAAACTTGAAAAAGTAACATTTAAATTACATGAATAAAAGTCATATATTTATATATATATATATATATATATATATATATATATATATATATATATATATATATGGTTTTACAGGTGTATGTAAATGCCCAGATTCGTTGGTTGTTGAAATCTTCATTTATATTTTCAAACAAAAACTGAGTGGTGTACACTGCACCTAAGTGATGATGATTATATATATATATATATATATATATATATATATATATATATATATATATATATATATATATATATATATATATATATATATATATATATATATATCGGATTGAAACCGAAATATTTTAGATTCCTCTAAACTATTGTTTTATAAAACCATAAAAATAAACTTTGAATATTAAGATTACGTTGGGCTTTTGATGAATCTTTTAAACATAGAACAGCACTGACAAAGCGAAAGGTTTTATCTCACTCACCTAAAGTTGAGACCAGTAGATCTGGCAGTACATGGATAGACCGAAACCTTACCATATGTTTACTGTGTGATCAAAATGCGGCTGAGACCGAATATAACTTTTTATTTGTTGATCTAAATGAGGCTGAGGCCGAATATCAAATTTTATTAGTTTGTAATAAGATTTATTCGTTGCAAAAATTCCTCATTACAAGATACTATTGGAAACACCTCTCTGTGATAAAATGTGTGGAGATGATGAATTGTACTTTTAAGAAATTATATGTAATTTATCAAAATTTGTGTATTTAGCATTTTCATTAAGAAAGCAACTTATGTCATCTGATGGCATCCTCAGCTAGATATTTCCAAACGTATGTGAAAGTATATTTATATATTGAATAACCTGAACTGATATTAAACAGTGCACATGGTATATGTTCTCCAATTCGAGGAAATTTCTCTCTACGAAACGACATCCAACACCCCTTACACTCTCCCCCCTCCCCCATGTCATAAAATATTTGTTTTTTTTTATTATATGTCACTCGATGTTCGTGCATTATAGTTACGTGAAGAAAAATCATTTGAATTATTCATATTTCAAAGGAATTATATATATACAGTGAAAGACAGAGACAGAGAGATAGAAAGAGAGACAGAGACAGAGAGATACAGAGAGAGAGAGAGAGAGAGAGAGAGAGAGAGAGAGAGAGAGAGAGAAAGAAAGACAGACAGAGAGATACAGAGAGAGAGAGAGAGAGAAAGAAAGAAAGACAGACAGAGAGAAAGAGAGAGAGAGAAAGAGAGAGAAAAAAAGAGAGAGAAAGAGACAGACAGACAGACAGAGAAAGAGAGAAAAAAAGAGACAGAAAGAGAGAGAAAGAGAGATAAAATGAGAGAGAGAGAAAGAAAGACAGACAGACAGAGAGAAAGAGACAGAGACAGAGGAGAGTTATCGTAATACTACTCGTGCTATCAAGGTAATTTCGACTAACTATGATTATAACAATATTATTCAGATAATCCCAAGACCGTATTATGACTGAGTGTAAATATGTGCAAAATGTATTTTTTTTTTATTTCTTATTTTTTCCCAAATGTAATTTGACTTAAATTGATAATAATAAAGTAAAGCAGGTTGAACATTTTAAGAAATATTAAGGAGATGCGTTTTAAAACGATGTTCTCAATTGTATCCACGCAAAAGATAATAAACCTCAAGCGATTGATATATCAGAAGACTAAACTGTAACCAATTTTTATCATTGTATTCTTACATCAAGATGACGCTGAACACATTTGACTGGAAAATCTGAACTCGAAACCTACGTTCTTTAATACATTTTTTCTTAAACTTTCACATCGGAATATAATTACTGACCAAAACTGCATTTCACAAAGTTTTCCATGAAGACATTGTAGACAATTTGAATGTATGTATTTTTCTCCATTCATTCGGAATGTACATTCTGTGTTGAGTACCATGACATAAGAGAGAGAGGAGGGCGGGAGGGATGGAGAAAGAGACAGTGCAGTTTATCCTTTTTTAACTAATAAAATCCGTAGAGAATATCTTCTTTTGAATAATTGGTCTTTTATTGATATGAAAAATGTTTTAGAAAGCAAACAACAACGGATTAACCCCAATTAGTAACCACTGTTTTGCGTATCAAAAGGTGTATATTTACCTTTTTGTTCAGATTACATTCAACCCCTTTTCGGGGTCGTAAATCGATAATTTAGATCACCATTAGAAACGCAAGTACTATCCTTTTCCACATGGGTTTGAGTGACACAAAAGTTCGTGTTTGAAAAAGAGCAGGTGTGCGCTTTGTGCTTTCATTGTCGGGTACATTGGTGACTAATCGTATTTATGTAGCTCCATTATACTCTTCATTAACTCGGACCAAAATACCTGGGGTGAAGCTTATAATATTTCATCAATACCGTAACCAATTAATGAAGGTATAAAAATGATTCTTAAAATCAGTGCTTATGCCGTTCATATTCAGCATGTTCATTGACTTTAAAGCGAAGAATACCGTAATGACAGGGGTATCCTAACCCGACACCATAAGATCCCACATGATAAAATGCTAAGTAATAAGGTGGGGAGATAATGTTTTGTATTTGGGCAAAAGATTTTAATTGTGAGTGTGCAATAAAAGATCACATTCCCAAAGTAAGAAGTGCAATTTACTCTCTCTCTCTCTCTCTCTCTCTCTCTCTCTCTCTCTCTCTCTCTCTCTCTCTCTCTCTCTCTCTCTCTCATGTATCAAACCAGCAATGTTGTGTTGATATTTGATTTTTTTTATGAGTAATGGTTTGAAAATGTAATCAATAAAATCAATTAAACAAGTAAAATAGTAGTGACTGTTTAAGAGTTTGTCATATATACTCAGTGATTGAATTGTATTGAAATTTCAAAGGTTTCTAGAAAAAGTGTTTTTGATATTGTCGAAGCGATCCACCCTCCCTCTCCAAAGTATGCGCTATTTTTGCAAAGAATACCCACAATTCACTAGTGTCCTGCATTGCAATCAAATTTATTCTAAAAACAACAGGTAACATTTCATCATGGGTAATATACCAAAGTATTCGATAAATTTACCGAAACTACTACTGATGCTAAAAGATGCTACTCTGCAAAGCCACTCCTTTCCCCTTCCTTCTAATCATTGAGATAGACTGAAGATTGTTTGTAAAAATAAAATCCTATACAAATTACATATGATGAAAAGCATTAAAATTGGGGGGGAGGAGCTGTATACAGGACTGACCTTTTTCTCGTGAGATTTTCGTCCTTGTCAATAATATGTATGCGTTTATTTTATTTATTTGTTTGTTTTTTAAAAGTGTTAGCTGTTTGATATGAAGTGCGAAATCCTTTTTTTTTTTAATTTTTATTTTTTAAATAGACGGGAAACGTAGATTCAAAAGAATCATATTATCTGTACACGTAAATCAAAACAGTGGTACGGTTCAATAATTCAAATATTCCATGTGAATTAAAAAATTTCATAACCTACAACTTTTTCAACAATGAAATTCATTCGAAATATGTAAATCTGACAAAATATTTTAAACTATTTACTCTATGAGATTGTGACAGTGGCGATAAAAAAAGTATTTATCATATTTTTCAGAAATAATTAGGTCAATGGAAATTATTAGTTATTAAGAAAATCAAAGAGATCGTTAGAAAGAAATTATTTACCTCGTTCTCCGTCGAGAATGGCGCTCATGTCGACTTGATTTTTTTTTTTCAGTACTCAAAGGTGTAACAATTTTCTGATGAATAGACAAACTTGCCCAGTTTTCGATCTAATGATCTAATGGTGATATAGATATCTCACTGATCCGCGACCATATGAGGATTTAAGCGCGTCTGGCTATTAGCCATTACCTTCAAACTCTGAATTTTCGAGAGAAACGTTTTATTGGTTAATTCAGTACAATATATGTTTGATGATTGGTTGAACGTGTTCAAGCACAGAAAATTGGTGATCTGCATTCGGTAAAAGTCGCCGGACTACTGCGTTGATAATTCTAATCTTCCTAAATGGGAGGGGTGGAGCATTAATCTCCTACCTACTGCATTTACGTGTGTCACACTGAGTGCAATACCTCCAAGAAAAACTCTAAAAATAATCGTCTCGCACTCCTAACTTACGCTGATTATATCACAGAGAGAGAGACAGACAGACGTACAGAGAATCATTTGTTACTGTTTGCAATAATTAATATAACTTTATAGACTGTGGATCTTATGGGAGAATTTATAAAGAGGAACTGACTTTGGATGTGTACTGTTGTACAGGCAAACATCGTTTTATAAACAGAGACAAATATTTATGGTTTGTTCTCAGCTTTATCGTCAAAATCCTCACTCAAATTGTCTTCCAATTTTAAATTTATCCTTAGTCACAATACCTTTATCTCTTTAACTATTTCATTCTTCTTCTTCTTCTTCTTCTTCTTCTTCTTCTTCTTCTTCTTCTTCTTCTTCTTCTCCCAATAACAGGAGTGGAATTCAAAGATTGAGTTTGGACGCGTCCTTAACAAAAGATTTAATTACCGAAAACACAATAGTGTAAGCCCGGTCTTAATTACATATTTTTTTATTATTATTATTTTTTTTTTTTTTTTTTTTTTTTTTTTTCAATCCAACTATTATAAATTTGAAAGGCGAAAAATGAATTTATCAATATGCAATAAAAAATTTATTTTTGATGATTTGATTTGTTGAAAAGAAAAGAAGATTTAAAAGTACTTCATATTTGGAGCTACATCAACCTTCATCGAGTCTGTGGTGTTCGTATTCAGGAGAAAAACTTTTAAAGTAATACAGTTTGAAATAAGGGAAATATTTTTAATCAATTTACTTTATCAATGTGCCAGTATATTAGTTAAGTATCGTTTTCAAATTTGTTGATTCAGACGTAATGCAAATTTGTGCAAGAGGAAAGAAACCATTTTAATCAGCACTATATAGCCAGGATTGTGCTTATGTGTCATTAAACCCTATACATATATATACAGTCATACGGTTTTAAAAGTTGTCCATATCCATTTATTTCATTTTTCCAAGTAATACATCAATCAGCACACATCATACATTTACAAATTACATTATTTACCTGACAAATCTACCTTAAACAGTCACCTCTGGGATATGAACAATAGCCTTTCACGACAGGAATTTGCTTAAAAGATATTTTTAACCATAAATTGGTGTATGGAGCCTCTAAAAATTGGCCGTTTAAGGCAGGTGATAGATTATTACAGGCATGTGCAAGTTTCCAGGGCGCGGGCCGGATAAGCGATTTTTCAAGACACACCCTATGATGTAAGTAAGTGGATAAAACCAGGTCGCGGGCCGTAGATTGCACATGCCTGGATTAATAGAAGTAACCTTTCAGGCAAATTTGACTGCACATTTCTTTAAGCTGTATTACGGAGGGGGGGGGGGGCATATCTTAGTATATATCAGCTCAGTTCCTTTATTAACGGGTTAAATCAATGCAAAAAGTGTTGCAATTGTCATCAAAATGTTTTATATATTCCAATGGTAAAACTTAAATTAACTGCAATCATTATTTTGTGCACGAGAGCTGATTAGAGAAATAATTGTTTTCATTTTTTTTTTTTATTTATTATTTTGTACAACAAAGTTTAATCAAGAGCTAGTAAATAAATTGCCATAAAATCATGTGGATTTTTCAATATTATATTCGAAATTGTTAATGAATACAAATGGAATATAACTAGAATAAGAATAAAATAGAGACACTATCGTTATAAAGTGTTCTCTGATTATTGATTTTATTTTAGTTCTGCACTTTGACCAGAAGATTGTTATTACTTTTTGTCACAAAATCAATGAAGGCATCTGTTTTACCATTGTTTAAGTGTTCTAAAGTACTTACAAATTGCCAGATACTGTGAGTACTTATAGTACATAAAAATTGCCAGATACTGTGAGTACTTACAGTACTTAAAAGTTGCCAGATACTGTAAGTAAGGTTTTCATAATCTAATTTGTACATGCAGGCAAAGTACATAAATACTTCAGGAACCGCGGTGGTGCAATGAAAAGCGTGTTGTACTCGCGACCAGAAGGTGCTGGTTTGAATCCAACCCTTATATCTGCCGTGTCGGCCGCGGTGTTTCTGGGCAATTTCCTCACATTGACTTTCCTGCACTAGCATCCATTCTTAAATAGCAGACATGGATGTATGTAAGGTGGTGGTAGTACAATGGCTTATGAAATTCAATGCTTTAAAACAAGTAATGCAAATTTCCCTGGACGGTAAACGTACAACTAGGGACGTATACATATATGTATATATAGCTATGTATAAGTCCCTATTAGAAAATCTGGAACTTCGTTTCAGATGGTAAATAAACTTAGCTATGTTAATTTACATAAGTAACTTGATTTGAGAATTCAGAATAACTTCAAACGAAATGAATAGATTAACCAAATTACTAATAAAAGTTATCTTTATTGAGTGCCACAAAGTTAAGACTTTTTACTATGACTCATTCAAACTTTTAACTCACATTTATTTAGCTTTTGTATTATAGATACCTAATATTTGCAAATTATCAATTTAATTTTTTTTTTTTTTTTTTTTTTTTTTTTTTTTTTTTTTTTTTACGGCAGTACCATAACACTGTTTGTTTTGTCATGCAAGACCCTTTACTGGACTAAAAAAAAGACAAGTGTATTTTAGAGAACGAACCGAACGAGTTTACTAATCGTCTGCACGGTTAATTGTACGAAAGCGTGCCTAATTTGTGACCAAAGACCAGATCCTGTCTGGCTTAGGGTGATGACAAATCCGGAGAATCGCACAAGTGGCAGATGAGATGATTGTGACAAATAGGCAAACACTTTACCCACTGCGCGGCTTCCACTTCATAACAATGACAGCATCTTGATAACCTTGAAGGAATGTGGTTATGTATTGTCAAGCTTCCTAACGACATAGGCAGATAACTGTTCTCATAATGTATCCATTTAGGTTCATTTAATTCAAAACAAATTTAGAATATGCCACAGGACAACCGGTGAAACAGCGCGTGAGCAACGCGTGCCGATAGAAATATTATTGGGAATCCCTCCATGGTGAGGTCGGGGTTGGATTGACTGGTTCAATATTAATGAAAGCTGTTTAATGCTGTCGAGTTGTTCGCGTCAATTAAAACTAATTTGCGTGATATCTCGAGGTCATCTGTTAGAAAAGCACGTCGAGTTTGATTCCTGATTTTGTTAAGTTCTGATAAAGTCCAATGTCAGGTCGTGACCAAGTTTAAGGAAAACTGTGACGAGAGGATTAGAATGAGTGGGCGGTGTTTAAGTTTAAATCGAGAGGGGCTGTGTAAAGGAAAATGAAGATATCAGATTAACTTCATCTGAATGGAGTTAATAAAAACTCTTCAGTCCTCCCCACCCCCTTTCCACACCGGGCGGCCCATTTTATTACTAGTGAATAAGTCTGTACAACAAGTGAATAAATGTGTGTCTGTATGAAAAAACCTATATGGCCCCCACCCACCATTCCCATTACTATCTAACATTTTTTGAAGATTTTGCTATACGGTATCGTCCATCCGTTTGTTCGTCTATTCTAACATCCCAAATAAATGACATGGCACTAATTTAGCATTCTATTACCTGTAAATTGTTTCATAATTATTTAAAGATTTAAGCCGAAAGTTCGCGATTAGAATATGCTATTTTGTGACCGGTTATTGTTTACTAACTTGGACTCCATACGAGTCGGTTATTGTTTACTTTTACTCCATACGAGTCGGTTATTGTGTGCATGTTCTTCACATTTACTAAATTCGAACTTTTGACAAACATCCACAGAATACGTTCGCGTTCCTCCAATGTTTAAATTAAAAAATTCCTGAAATTCATGATTTAGAATTCTGAATTCAGACAAGACCCTTGTGCCATTTGGACTTATATTAAACTATCAAGTGGATATAACAGCAATACGCCTGGATCAATCTTCATTTTAAAAAAATAATTAAACCCCTTACACAAAAAATCATGAATATTAAAATTAATCACTTTATTAAAAAAAAAAAAAATGTCAGGATTCGCGACTGATACAAGATTTTTATTATACACATATAAGTGACACATAGCTCCAACTAACCATTTTCTGACAATCTGATACGGACAGCTGAATTACCAACTTGCAGTTTCCAATTCCGTATCACCAGTCTGAAAAACGTGAACTACTTATGACGTCACACCAATGGCTCCCATCAGCCATTCATCGAGATAGTAAATATAGTTACAAGAATCGAAACAAATGCATTTTCTAATAAACGTGCAGAGTTTCAAAATTTGCACAGCAATAAAAATCCAAGTTTCTTTCCAACAACGTTAAAAATCATGCTTGAACTACCCACTAGTCGTCAAGTGGAGATCGCCGATTGTCTTTGGGTATAGTTTAAACATATTTTATTGTGACAATATCATAAAATGTTGTTGGGCACAAGTTATAACAACTTACTTAGCCCTCTCCCTGCATGATACAAATATTTCAGCATATTTCAACAGGACAACAGTGTAGCAAAAACTAATATTGCAACATAATGAGAGAGAGAGAATATGGGGGTGGAGGGGGAGGGGCACGATTACAGCAGTCATGAATAAGCTATTGAAATAGTCTGGTACAGTTTATTTATTTGCATACATGCTGTTGAATTCTATATTTTTCATTTGTATCGCCATTAGCAGTAAATCAAAGCCAACAGCTGGATATGGCACTGAGAGTCATTTTCTCATCAACACAGGTCGTTGTTGACTATACTTGGGACAATACATGAAGAAGTACACGGTGATTTATATCCCATTGCAGGAACCAAAATGGGTGTCGACAAGTTAAAGGCAAAACAGATCAGCTTTTAATGCGCTTACATTATGACGCCATCTAGTATATATGTCTCTATTATTAAACAAGGCAATTTACTGGATTCGACATTGGATACAAACACTTTTTCAAAGCACTGTAAAACAGGCTACATCGGGTATCCTGTTCAAGATTGTTCCAAGAGACCACTGTTGAGGGTATAAAAGATGATTTAGTAGGATTTAGCCTTAAATTGCAAGTGACTACATTATTTAAACGTCGCAGGTCATAATTTGTTTGTTCGGACACAGTGGGAGGGAGTAATTCAATGAGTTTGTATGGAGCTTGCGTCGTTTTAATTTTATAAAGTGTTAATAATTTTTGTCTATTTCGTCTAGATTGCTGACTTTCCCACCCAGTTTCAAAATAAAGAGATTGCCTACTCTAGTATTTTAGAAGTCCTGTAACTATTATTGCTGCTTCAAGCTGTAGTTTTTCATGATTTTTCTGAATCCACCAACAAACATCCATCCCAGACAACACTGACATATTGCAAAATGGGCCTGATATAAGTGTTATGTATATTGAATTTATAATATGTGCCCATGTGGTAAGTTGTACTTTAATGGTAATTTTGTAAACAACATGTTTACTGCATTTGAGATCAATATTAGACTTGTTTACCTAGCATTTGGTATTTAAATTGGAATTTTCCATATCTTGACATGAGAAAAATCAGGTACATCAGTAAAATTCCATTTAGAGTTCTCATATTCTAGAATATTCTGTCATGTGAATTGTCTTATATTTATACAGAATTTGGTAAACACGATTGGATTCCTATGCTAAACTTCATGTCATTAAGATCAGTCTATTAATGAATTTATTTAGTAAATATATGTTACAGTTGTGAAAATCAGAGCAAATTCAGAGAGAGGAATTGTTTATTTGAAATATTCATTGGATTTACTAAAAGTGCTCATTCTCATTTTTGATTACAACTTGACTTTGTGAACTTTGGATTAATTCAAGATTATTGGAACTGTGGTACATCAGGACATTCCAGACTATTGGCACGCGAAATTCATTTGGAACATTCTATATTTGGGAATTGTGATTAGGACACTTAAGAATATTGGATTATTTGGATTTTAATTCACAATATTGTAAGTGTCTTTTTGAATTTTCATTTTAATTATTTAGACATAAATTGCTTGTTGATTTTTACTTGATTTGTTGGTTTCACTTTCTTTCTGTTACATTTTTCTTAGACCATGGAGTCGTAGCATAAGTTGCATACAGTTTAGAAACAAATTGTGTGTTAAGTTTGCATTTTTGTTTTTGAAGATTGACTATTTAAGGTGATGCTGTTTTTAGAATGCAATCAATATGAGCAGTCCATTTGATATTGGATGAAAGTGGTACTCCAAGATGTCGATGAGAATCCATATACCTAAGATCATTATTTTCAAAAACAAGTTCATGCATATTTGTTACTTTCTTGTTCGTAAGAAAGCATAGCCATTGTTTGTTTGTTTGTTCGTTGTGGGGGGGGGGGGGTATTTTTGGATTTTTTTTTTGTTTTCTGGATTAAACTTTAAGAGCCATTGCTTGGACCATGTACGCAGTTTTATTACATCATTATTCATGGGCAGTTCTATTCTATTTCAGCACAATAAGGGGATGAATAATACAGAGATGAATCATCTGAAAAGAGACTGATGAGAGAACTCATACCATCGGTAATATCCTTTTTCATAGATTAGAAACAAGAGAGGCCCAAGAGCGGATCCTTGTGGTACACCAGCATTTATAATTTCATATAATCATTTCTCGTGAATAAGTATCGTTGTAAAAGACCATTTGTTTTCTATCACGTATATAGTTTTCAAACCCTTGCAGCAAATTACCTGAAACACTGTATTTGTTGAGTTTAAATGTTAGGCTTAGACCCGATCAAAAGCTTTTCATTGATTACAAAATACAAATTACAAGAATGTTGAGACAGTGGAGTGACCGGGAAGGAATTTTGATTGATTCTTGTAAAACAAAGGTAATAATTATACATATGTATAAAAATGCATCTTTCAAACATTTTTGCGACACAACTAAGTAGAGATATAGATCTATAATTGGAAACTGTATGTGAGTCACCCTTTTTAGGAATGGAAGGAATATACGCCAGTTTCCACCTGTCTGGAAATGTCATTTCTTTCAAAGACAGACTGAAAATAATTGTTAGTGGTGCTCGTGACGTTTGGCTGACGCCTTTAAGCACTCTGTGATTTACGCCATCAGGCACAGTAGCTTTATTGACATGAATAGATTTAATACTATCTGTAATTCCTTTTTCAGAGATTGTAATTTCATTCCGGTTATCAAAGCATCTTTTTTTGAAATATTTTTATGGAAACATTAATATCATTAATAGTTGAAATCAGAATAAAATACTCATTTAATAAGTTGGCCTTTTCTTTTTCATTATAAATGCAAAAGGAAACATTAGTACTGATAGCTTTGAGTGGTGGGATAGTATTTGAAGGATCTGTGTCTTTCGAAGTTGATTTTGTAATTTTCAGTAATGTTTTGGGATACTTTTTCTCAAAATCTGAAAGATGTGAATCAATATTATCCACATATTGCTCTTTAGCACACTTTTCATACTATGTACTTAATTCCTGATTTGCTTGTATTTATGCCAATCGTTTGACCTACCGTGATTGAGGGCAAATTTGCGTGTTCTGTCCCTTTTCCTTATCATTATTCTTAATTGAGAATGAATCGACGATTTATCAATTGGGCAAATTGCTACGGTTTTAGAAGGAATAGTCAAATTTGAAAATTCTAATAAGTTGGTGGTGAATATGTCAGTTGCAGCATCAATATCACCTGGGGTTAGCAGAAGATCTGTCCAGTTACTTCTTGCTATCAGAGCGTTGGAGGTTCGCGTTAACACTGATTGCTGTATTAGGAGCGTTATGGTTACTAATCTTTCTATCAATTTTTAAAATGTCAGTGCGAAGTATAGTGATACCACTACTTACAAAGATTGGATTGAGTAAGGTTTCGGTAGTAGAAGTAATTCGTGGAGGATTTGTTATCACATTTCGTAGACTTTATCTTGCCATAACATTAGTACATTTTGCAGAAACAGAAGATCTGAGTAAATCAATGTTATAGTCCCCCATAATAATAATAATTATAATAATAATATGTTTATAAAGTGATATCAATCGAAGTTTCAAAATGTTCGCAGAAATTAGTAGAAGAATAGTTTGATCTATACTCTATCACTATGGCAACTTTGTAGGAGGGTAACGTACTCTTTCTTTGAGTTCCACTTCGTATACATCCTTGTAGGAGGGTAACGTACTCTTTTTTTGAGTTCCACGTCGTATACATCCAATTATCTCTCTACCGTTTACCTTACAGGAGTACGTGCTTCCATTAATTCAGAAGCGTTTAGCTTCCTTAAGATTTCAAGATATTATTTCTTATTTTGCCATTTTAACTACTTCATATTTTACACGACACTATTATGGCAGAATTGTGCTGATGTGCCGTCAAACCATGCGCATACGTATATACATACATACCAGTTTGAATAGTGACAATAGTGGAATGCTTCGGTGCACAAAACTGACGAATTACATCATTGCTTATCAACCGTGTGTATCCAAAACATTCTCCAAAACGAAGGAGGATTCGAGTTATTAATATTGACTTTATACATCAAGTAAATTCACCGTAAACACACGTGAGAATATACGTGTGTTATGTATGCAGAAATAGGCTATCCTAAACTTTATACTGAGCACCATTACCTACTATTTTATCTTCTTACGCCATAAAAAGTAGTTCCATTATTTACTTTTAAATAAATGTTTATTCTTTAAAGGTATCTCATAAAAGTATAATCAATATAGTTCGTTGTTCGGAAAAACAGAATCATCGTGTGTGTGTGTGGGGGGGGTACCTTTGCGGGATATGGTATTGTAGACAAGACATGATACGCTCTCCTGCATGTCCTAAGAGCTGACTAATGGAGCCAGGAGCTGCAGTGGTTCATGGATTTACTTGTCGGACTCGCGACCGAAATGTTGAAATCCTATCATCGAATCGGCTAATGTGATGTATTTTTGGGCAAGGGACTTTACTCTAGTTGCCTGAGCACTAAATAGCCTAGTTGTGTTGATGTGCCATAAAACACCAAACCAAACCAATCTTGTGTGAAACCAGCGGATCTCTTGCTTCCCGTCTCGTGAGATCATCTGATGAGAGTTAAGCTCCTAAACTATGTGACAAAAATAGATAACATGTAACGACCACTTATAGGGATGGCGATATTCACGGTGCGACAAAACCAGATCAAAACTCGATACACCCTATGATCTTTTCAAGCTCAGCATCGACGATATCTACCTCTGCGATATCTACCTCCGGGAACTCTGCTGGAGAACCTAAACTTTAAGAATGAATCGGAAGAGACTGTAAATCCAGTAATATAACTTCACTGAAGCTTGCTCTCTCAAAGAAAAAAATATTCTAAAATTTGCTTCAAGAAATGTGTGTTGTTTGAACTCTAAGCTAAAATTATTACAATTCAAGAACTTTATTGTGTATCATTTCAGTATGTCAAACAAAATTAGATGATTCTGATTGTGTGACAATTTATGGGTTTACTATTTCTAGTTTAACAAGGAAATTTAATAATAGTAAGAAGTCAGTTGGGATTGTTGCACTTGTTATAACTGACCTTTGTATATATATTCAGACACTGAATGGTTAATCCAATCATATAATATGGTTGAAATTAAACAAACCTCTACCAAAAAATGACATTTAATTTGGTGCAGTCTAGATATCACATGAAGATTTAAGATACTTTTAGTTTCATTGAGCTTGATATTGTCCGTTTTATTCCTCATAAAGATTTGAACATAAGCCTTAGTGCAGACTTTAATTCCAGAACTGGTGAATTTTATAATTTTATTACGCTTGATTTTAACATTTGCAATTCACTGAATATTGAAAGTGCTGTTTTTTTGGGGGGTTGGGGTTGGAGGGGTGTTGTTTGGGGGTTTTGTGTATTTTTTTTTTTAATTTTTGTTTGTTTGTTTGTTTGTTTGCTTGTTTGCTTTTTGTTTGTTTGTTTGCTTGGTTTTTATATATATATAATCTCAACAGTTTACACCTGTTGTTTAAGAAACTCCAGAAACTAGAAATAACAAGGATAAGAAAATGAATAATTTTGGACGCAAGCTAGTAAACTTGTGTAAATCATGTAATATCTGTAGAGTGTGTGGTAGTAGCTCTACAAGATTCTTTGCATTTAAGACGTTAGTGCAGATAATTATTTCATTGTGTCACCAAGTCTGAGAAGCAATTTAATTGATTTGATGTTATTAATTTTGATCATATGTTAATTGGTGTCCATCATCCTCTGCATATGTATAACGACGTTAACACATATGATGACCTAAAATCAAACGAAACTGTTAATGATTCTGCTTGTGTCACTAAAAAAGCACTTTGCTAAGCTGAATATTCAGCGTCGTTCGTGGAAACATATTAACAAAGAAAAGGCAATATATTGCTTTCTTGTACTGGCAATGTCAATAGTTCTAGTATTGATGTCAACTTACTTTTTGTGAAATGCAATGATATAATTTTGCATGCTACTGAGAGCTGCCTTGGTACTTTGTTGGATTGACGTATTTGTTTGGTGCAGACAAATAAAATCAGCAAAACTGGGCATTGAGCTTTCACTTCGAACAATAATAATAATTGGTGTATTTGTGCAGCCTGTGAAAGGGAGGGCAAAGATGCAAACACTGGTAATTAAATATAATTACATGAAAAATTGTTACTAATGATTTGACACCGATTTCGCTATTTAAAAAAAAGACAGCGAGAGTTTGGAATCTGAAAATAAAACTCCGAAATGTAAGATTTGGTCAATTGGACAAACTTCAAGCACATTCTAGTCAAAACAATTTTCTTTTCTATAGAACTCAGGAAACAAATTGAAACAAGAAGCAACCAATGACTATGAAAATAAATTCTTTAAACTAATGAATAATGCTGTGTTCCAAAAAAAAAATTTAGAAAGATGTTCAAACATGCACTAACGTAAAGAAATATTTTTAAATTTAAAAGGATTTGTTTTCTTCAGCAATTCCGCCATGATTTTATCATGTCCTATTTTGTCTTCATTTGTACCATTTTGGAACAAATAATTGAAACAGATATTTACTTTCTGTAAATACTAAACCATTATATATCGCTCCTCCGATTACTACTACTACTACTACTACTACTACTACTACTACTACTACTACTGTTGTTGCCATGCTTATGATATTTATTGGTTACAAATGTTACTTCTATTTCCGGTTTTTGTTGTACATGATATAGATCCTTTAATAATATCTTCTAAAATATCAAAGAATAAAATAGTGTTTGTTTCTGATAATGTTCATGTGATTCTTTTATTAATACTGTAATGCTTTATTTTTGTTCCTTCAGATTCTATATTGAGCTTCAATGAGTAAGCAACACGTTTATTGTTGATAAAAAAATGTATAAATAAACCCGACTTCTTTATTTGAATGACATATTGCTGTATGAGCATATTGTGCGTAACATGAATTCAGAATAGCGTAATGGAGCACAACCAGATTCATAAGTAATAGCCAATGTTTTTGGTGTAATTTGAGCAATAAAATATATGCAACAAACCATTAATTTTGTATAACGAATTTATTGGAAAGCGCCCTCACACTTGAACAGAAAATATCCCGTTTCTTGGGATCAGTTACTTTGGCTGTGATGTTGGAAGATAAAGGCGTTTGGCGGTGAGAGTAATAGGTCAAAATTATGCTCAAACTATTCATCATTGAAATGTTGAGAATGCGGGTTCGATTCCCAACATTGTATCTGCATGGATCGGCTACGGTGGCGTGTCCTATGGGAAGACACTTTACTCTACTCGCCTTTGCACGATATAACCTTCTTTATTGCAGTGGCGTAAAACTCCAAAGAATACCACGGCAACATTCTGAATGCCGCCATATTTGTTGTAACGTGGGCGGTCAAAGGTCAGAGATACTTAAGCAGTGCAAACCATCATGCCAAGGTTCTTCCAACCGCAAAATATGACGACGATATAGCTTAATCCAGTTGTTAGTAATGTACAGCTATATGTTTATTATAAGTAAGTTTTAATTACCATTGTGTCAGCTAATTGTTGCGGCATATAACATGAGTAAAAATGTGTCTTTTGACGTGATAGAAACCTGGAAAGAAGACAGCGTGAAAGTGTTTTTGAAAAGAAAGGGGTTCTCGACAGTGGCGACAAAAAAGGAACAAGTTGCTCGAGTATTTCTAGCAAGTGAACTCAAATTATCCTTAAGTACCAACTCAGGAAGAAGTCGTCAGAGAAAACGAGAAGAGCATAAGTCACTTTTGACTCAATGCTACTTAAACCAAATGAGTAGACTGGTGACAAAGATGGATTAACAATGTGGACACCCATCATGTATTAGGATACTGCAAACTTTCTAAAGCTAACAGGACAGCCAGATTAATTTTTAAACAGGCTTATCGGGAGATTACAAGGAAGTAAAGGTATACAGTTATTATACATCAAATTCGCTGCAGAAGATCTTGTATCGCCCAATAGAGAATATCTCCAAATACTGTTATCTTGCTGTTCTCTGTAAACTATCTCAGCATCTAAATTCATAGCTACACCAAGTTTGGATTTATGCAGAAAAGAAGTCCGGTCCTGTTAGAAGTGTTTACTGTGCTTGTTTTGTTGGGTAAGTAGAACTGAATTTATACTATTTAATATGACCATCTTTGTTTTCTTTATTGTTGTCTGAGAGAGAGAGAGAGAGAGAGAGAGAGAGAGAGAGAGAGAGAGAGAGAGAGAGAGAGAGAGAGATGAATGGAGATGGATAAGAAAGAAACATAAAGGTAACACCTGCTGTCATCGTAGCTACATGTAAGTAATGTAGTTGGAATGAAATTTTCCGCTGCCTATCCTTCATAAAACTCTACACCTGATGTATAGTACCTTTAACAAGAGAACACCTTTTAAACTACCTTTTTTTCCAAAATGACTACAGGAAAAGTTGTGTGAATATTGTTATAATTTTTTTTTTAAAACCGATTTACATTTGGATTAACTTTATTTTTCAGATTCGGTCAGACTTGTAATCATGTGACTGCTCTTCTCTTCAAGATGGGTGCTGTTTGGAAGTCGGTGCTCACAAATTCAGCTCGCACATCTGGTGAGTCCATGTGGAACAAGCCAAAAAAATCAAAAGTTGCAGTCATCAAACCAGTTAGAGTCAAGTATATGAAGATAAAGAAACCACGTTTCAAAACGTAGGTAAAATGAAAGAAACAACTAAAACTGTAATATCTTGCCATCCCAAATCATTGCACCTTTTTTACTGCAAATTGTAAACCCAACTCCTGGCATTCACATTCATCCCCAGTGAGTCAGGGATCACAATGCAAAATCGTCATGTATATAATACATTTTCCGGCTATTACTGCATAAAGGCCGTTGTACCAGAAAAGTATTTGAAAACGCTAATTGAAATTTGTGTACACTTCACCTCCTGTCAGGAACCGCAGTGCAAGTAGCCTAGGAAGGCACTCCTCTCACAGGTAGTTACCACAGGAGCAACGTATCTATAAAGTTTCTTACAGTGCCACCCAATGGTTTAGATCTGGGAACAGACAGCCAGATGGACAGATTGACAGACCAAAGATAACACTATCCCCGATAAAGAAAAACGTAGGAATAATAATAATTAATATCTTGAACAAGACAGGGCAAAATTAATATTGTTTTGTTTAACTGTTTTGCCCATGTATATTCCCAGCATTTTTCTGCCTGTTTATTATCTTAAATAAAGAGAACAATTACGTTCTGCTATCCAGTATCATCCTGGAAGCCTTAAATTCTTATTACTAAAAGAAGTTCTTTAGAACTTCTAATTACCGAAGTACCAGGATATCAATTTTATTTGTGCAGGTGAACCAGATGTACAACTGAGAGACAGATGTTCATTCCTACAGAGACTAGAACCAATTTGAGTGATACTTTAAAGTATTTTGCTTCAAAACTTCTACTGGCAGTGATCAGTATTCATTTTAAAGAAGATCTGACACATGAAGAGCCAAGAACATGTCGGATCCCCGTAACTGACATGGAAACTTTATCATTTTCTTCCAAATCTCTGCCAGAATTTTTGGGAAGAATTAGAGATTTGACGAATGATGTAATCGAACAAGTTGAAAAATCGAAAGTTTCAGCCAGGACTGGAAAAAGCAAAGAAAGGGCCGAATTACATCGTCGAATTTTCAGAGAGTGGTATCAAATATGGACATCATGGAACGTGATAAACCCTGAAAGCAAATCTCTGCTTGCAAAGATTCTTGGTGGGAAAGAGAATATCAATAGTATACCTGCCATCAAGTGGGGTAATGAAAAGGAAGCTGTGACTTAAATAAATTATCTATTTTAGTTTTGGAGGGATGGGCATCGCAATGTTATATCAAGGAAGACTGGCATACATCTTAATGTTGATGAGCCATTTCTAAGTATCAGCCCTGACCTATTGTTACAGTGTGACTGTTGTGGTGAGGGAGCCCTGGAACCTAGGTGTCAATGGTCCATACACTTTCAGATCCAAACGTAGTGAGACCCTCATATACGGACGATGGCGGGCTTAAGAAGAATCATGCATACTATGCAACGAGTTTTGGCTATAAGTGGTCGCAACTGGTATTATTTTTATGTGTAAACTACAAAAGGTCACTACCAGGAGAGAGTGCCGTTTCAACCAGGTTGGGGAAGGTGAGAAGCCGAAGTTTGTGCATTTTTTCATGATACATGTGGCACACAGATTCCTGCGTAAAGTTCTTCTATGCACCGAGAAAAAGATACCACCATGTTCACCTAAAGCCATGGACGTATCCAAAATCTCCTTGGTCCACAACCCTAAAGCAAGGGCGACAGAAGTCTCTACAGCAAAGAGTAAATTAGAAAAATCAGTTAAACAATGTATTCTAATTAAATGTGTATGATATGAAATTCAGTTTGCAAGGAAGCTGAGAATATTGTAAGTGATGATGACAACAGTATTTGTTGTGATTATTGGTAAAACAAATGGTTCCACTGGAAGTGCATGCATATCATTGACGAAAGGTAAGAAACTGTACTTGACAAGTGGTATTATGCGAGATGTGTAAATATGGTACACATTTCTGTAGCATATTAACTCATTTGAACATGTGTGTATACTCTAAAGTGTGGTTTTGCTCATTTTGTTATATCTAAATTTTTTTCAAGACTGAAAGAAATCACTAAGAGCCTTGGTATATAAATTACAAGTGAAGTGTTTGTGTTGTCGATAATTATTTCAGCCTGATAAATATCTCCACATGAAACCTAAAATGCATTAGTGTTAAAAATGTATTTCAGTATATAAATTAACAACCATGCCGATGTATATTTTTAAGAAAGCTTGCATATAACCTACGGTTTTCTGTCTACATATGTCAAAGTACACATCTAGTCATATAAAATCACATTTGTGCTTCTTATATAATTATGTCAAAATACATGTGACCTTTACCGGCTTGATGCAAATGATGTTAGATCATGCCAATAGGAGCCCTGAATTACATGTATGATTGAGACAGTGGTGCAGTTGTATTGATATTTATATAAAAAGATGGTTTTAGCATTAAATTCAGTATGACAGTATTATATATGCTGCTATACCTGTCAGAGTTATTGTTATTTATAATTTACGGTATGTATACAAATAATATTTCTACAACTACCATTTCTCACTTTTCTTTGTAAATTCTGTAGTATGGTATCATTTCTGAATTTTATTGTCCTATGTAAATAGTTTCACAACATTTAAAGTTCATCCTAAGCTTGAAGTCCAGAAAGGAAGATACATGAAATCACTTATCAAGTATTTTACTTTTTCTTTCAATTAAAATTCTGGGCCAATTAAACATCGTGTTATGTTCAAAATTTTTCTTCTTTTTAGATCATTACTGTTATTTTCTGGAAAATCATTCGTAAAGATTTTTCAATAACTGTACCAGGATACAAAAGTAGAGCTTCTTTTTTTTTACTTCGTGTTAGCATTGGTAACAGGGACTCCAAACTTATTAACTCTGGAATTAAGCTTTAGGATTAACTTTTAATATTTGTTAAATCAAAGAAGGTGATGGTGATGTTTTTGCATTCATTCAGAACTGACTAGTGATGGATACAAGTTGCACAACGCGGCGCATACATTGATAATGTCATCAGTAATAGGCACCTGAGTAATCGGAGGATTGAACTACAGTCTCGCTTTGCGACAAGGCCTTCTCACACACCAGCAGGAACACATCCTACAAATATCATAGTTCGCATACTTACAAGCAAAATCAATATATCTCCCATTTGTGCATAAATATAAGGTTCATTAAGAATATTTTAGCTAATGTCAATTCCTTCATAATTTTAAATCTTTTAAGTCTCTTGGTGGCTCGTTCCACATGAATCCTAAGATTTGCAACTTTTTTTGTTATTTTCACATCACGTGAGGCCATTTCCTCCTTGTCCCGTGCACCAGGAGGAATGGCAAGGTGAGCACGACGCAGGAAACGTTCTTCTTTAATTGAGAATCCTCAATCTGCCATAACTAGGTAAGGTAGATCTAGCAAATTTAGAAAACCTGACTCAACAACAGTTTGCTTTTCTGATGCTCTCCCACCCAGTGCCTCCGATTTTGTAACTTATCATACCTAATAGAGTTATTCCACTAAGAAAGTTTACTGTGTGATGTTGTTTGTAGTCGGACCATGTCCCTGAATGAATATACAGATCTCTTGGACGCTAAATAAATATCTCCGTACGATCTATAATAACACTTGTACTTGCATATTCATTTTTTTTAATGTCTTGTGAACATTATGCATAACAACTTCCTTCGGTGGAAACTGGGCAAAACGTTTCAATTTCCCGGACATAAATTTCACCCAGGTATTAATGATCTGAGAGCATAACCCCTCTTACATGCTAAATCTGTCCACTAGATATTGACTTGTGAGCTACAAAAGCAGTTTAATTAAAACAAGGACAAGTTCATCCTGTGCTGATATAATTCGTTTCTTATCTTTTCTCAGTCAACAAATGGATGTTGTACTGGCTTTGCTTACAGACTGTGAAGTCTTCTTCCCTTCCAGTAACGCAAATTTTCAGTATCAGAAGAAACAAAGCTATATACAGTTTTGTCAGGAAGTCCAGTGTAAAATTGGACTTTTTATCATTCTGTAAGTACCTGTATTCCACTGAACCACACAATCTCTGTAAGTACCTGTATTCCACTGAACCACACAATTCCTGTAAATACCTGTATTCCACTGAACCTCACAATTTCTGTGTATTTTTTTGTAGCTCTTGTGTCAGAAACTTGACAATGTTTTTTCCACAACAATCACAGTGGTTCTCTGCAGAATAATTGTGGTCAAAATCCTATATGTTTTCACGATTTTCAGTCTGAACACCCATGTTTGAGATTGATTTTGTGTCAGTCTGTATTTCTAAGTCTTAATACATATCTGATGAACTCACATGATTATGGCATGTACTGATGTTCTCTGCATTCTAAAAATCTATATTTGTCGGTACCCCAAATTTTACATTGGCTCTCTATTTCTCTCTCTCTATTTTTCTCGCTGATTGCTGATCCAAGTCAGGATCAGTTCTAAACACTCTCCGTGTATACGTTGATTTTATTTTGTCATGCTGCATAAGTAAATCTGGATCTGGATGATCTGGAGTGGATGCTTGATATCCATTTTGTCCTCCTTTCAGGATCTTTCGTCTCCGTTGGGAATGGATGCAGTTTAGTTGGGCAAATCCGTTCACAAAACATACGTTTTCGCCCTTGAAGTTCACAATACTCATTTTGTCAATCTTTTATATGCTTTTATAATGCGCATCCTATGATCAAGCATCTTTGACTGCTTGAGATATTGTTTTCTGTAAAAAACAAGAAAAATTAAAGTTCCCCAAAAGCAGAAAAAATTAATTTTCGAGTTATATTTGTGTTAAAACCCATTCAAAAAATGAAAAGCACACCATTTCCCTTTCCAGTTTTTATTTATTCTAGAAATAATGTAATTCCTGCACATGATATGCGTAGTAATGAATAAAAGTGGATCAGACCGAAAATAGTGAATAAAAGTGGATCAGACCGAAAATAGTGAATAAAAGTGGATCAGACCGAAAAAGCTCACACGCTAGTGTTGACATTGCACGACTATAAGAGCTGATGACATAGTTTTCCGCTCAGGGTAGTCATCGATGACTGTGTGATTTTAGTTTTATTTGGCCATATAATGGTCAAAGATTGTTTAATAGTTATTAAGATCTCTCTCTCTCTCTCTCTCTCTCTCTCTCTCTCTCTCTCTCACACACACACACACACACACACACACACACACTCAGATTTGCAGTTTACATGTCTGTCTATAACATCCTGCAGTATTGTATTTTGGCTGAGTTGCCACGGGGACATTTTATGTAATTTTGCCTCCGTATAATGATCAAGATATGGGGATTTGTTCAATTTAGGACAGTTAGGGTTTGGAGAATGTCCCCTGGGTTCGCTCAAGGTGCAACACTGCTGTCATCAAACCGTGATGCCGGTTTACATGAAAACTAGTGGTCAAATATTTTATTGTTTTGTAATGCTAATGATTAGAAAAATGAACAGCGAATTTGTATTTTGCTATCTTTTGTGCCAAGACTGACGGCCTAAGTCGACATGATACACTGCACTCAAACTCGAAAAAAAGATTACTCTCGTGTCACTACCTCGAAAACTTTGACGTAGGGCCTATTTAATGGCAGAAGGTTAGGCTTGTCTCATCAAAGACTCTTAACAGAAAATAATTTATTAAATATACTTAATCTAATAGTTCTTACATGCTTCTTATCGCTGAGCTTAAAACTGTGTTTGATATGGGTCCTTTTTGACCTTTGACCCAGAAACAGTTGTGAAATTCCTGCGCATGCGGAGTACGCTTCCATAAAATCGCTTATTAAATATTGAGAATAGACCAAAAATAACTGATGCTCATTGTTTTATATGTTGTACCAAACTCGCTGTTAAAACGAAATAATTGCACTTAAAATGAATATTTCATGTAAAAGGGTAATTTAATTGGCCAAAACACCATCATGTGATCACAAACAATATTTCTGAACTGTTCGACGAACTACTCTTTTGTGCTATAAATAGAGTTGTGCGACCAACCAGCTGCAATTAACATTAAAAAACTGGCGTCCATCATAGTATGTGATTCGAACACGTAAACTCGTTTTTTGTACATATTTTAGATGAATAGCATGAACAGTCTAAGTATGCACGCTCCCCTTTAGTCAGAAAATCATATAAAAAATGTGCATGGACTGAGCAAATTATACTTTGTTCAGTCAGAATCGGGATACTGGGAAAGGTTTGCAAAGTCAAGTGTACTCAGTGCAGACTTGGAATTCTTTCAATATTACCACGTATACAAAGGGACTATTCTTGCCTGAACGTTTGCGCGCTGTGTTAATGTTTGTGTCTATACGTGTGTGTGTGTGTGTGTGTGTGAGAGAGAGAGAGAGAGAGAGAGAGAGAGAGAGAGAGAGAGAGAGAGAGAGAGAGAGAGAGAGAGAGACGTTGGGGTGGATGAGGGAGGAAGCATTTGAAGTTACCCGGCAAACAAACTCAAAAAATCTGTTTAGCTGAGGTATGTATATCATGCTTAGTTTCAAGACTGACCTTCATTCCCGTAAATCCTGTTTTCTAGACAATTTTCCTATTGCACTCAAACACACAAGCCGTTTTCGAGAAGATGTATTCATTGTTTACAGCTAGAGGCTGGTTTCAGTCGATACGAACAGCTAATCCATTATGAAAAAGTGATGATAAGGCTGATATTTCACTTGCAGTGTACAAAAATATCTTATATGATCAATGGCGGTTGCTCGAGAAAACAAACATTAAATATAAAAAAGAATGTTCATCCTACTGAAAGTTAATAATCAGAACTAACAACCGGCCCTTAATACTTTTGGAGACATCCTCCATATGAGTTAGGTTCTGGATCAGTTCAGTGACAGCGATCGGAGTGTCAGGGAAAATCTCAAGACTCTCTCTCTCTCTCTCTCTCTCTCTCTCTCTCTCTCTCTCTCTCTCTCTCTCTCTCTCTCTCTCTCTCTCTCATTTAGATTTGTGTGTTTATATTTTCAATTACGAAAATCCTTGATCTAAATATATACCCACGAGAAATTTTAGGCTTGAATGTTGACCGAAGTTGACCTTTCCCAAGAATCGGATTCCTCTGAGAAGGTCCCTAACAAGAATTGTCTCACGTAGAATTTCGAAACAGCCGCTGACAGCAAAAATCCTTTTTTTTTTTTTTTTTTTTTTTTTTTTTGTAAGAAATAAATAGTGCTTCACCTATGTAAACAAATACTGCTTTCTTTCTCTTGAAGTACAGGAAAATCGATCGACGCGTCAGAGCTTTTGAAATTTTTTCGATGCTAGAAGTAGCAGATTTTAAAAAAAGGAGAATATGCTTACGCGACAAGGTTTTAAAAATAAAAAAGAGATATTATGAAGGAAAAAAAAGAATCAAAGATAATTTATTTTAGGATTGTAATTATAAGAGTTTAAAGTTGTGTTCTGCGTTTTATTTAATTATTAATAGTTTTGATTTATTTAAGCGAATGCATACCTCTTAAACTTTAAGAAAAAGACAAGGTGCGATATGTAAGGATATGGCGCCGAAGAAGAAAAATATACTAGCAGACTGATGACGGGAGGTAACTCTACATGGAATATTAGTGCAAGTTGCCATATATGGAGAAATCGATTATCTAGGAGCGAACATATATGACATTGTAAACCAAGCGGTATCGTTAACAATAGTGCTTTCATTAAAATACAAAATAAAAATCCAGTGCACAGAGATTTCACACTGGTACCACTTAAACATGTTGTTTCTCGAGAAAGGGTTGGATACAGTTATAACGAAAATGACATCATGAAATTGTATTAGGTAACGTACCGCACCATTCCAACATTTTATCGATTTTTAAAATAAAATGTTTTTGTTAATTACAATAGTGAGATCCAGTTTTACAAAAAAATAATCCAATACAGCTGAAAATATCACTTTTTCACTAATTCAGTTTTCATTTTATTCATTCATTCATTAATTCAGTCATTCATTCATTTTATCTATCTATCCATCCATCTATCTATCTATCTATCTATCTATCTATCTATCTATCTATCTCTCTCTCTCTCTCTCTCTCTCTCTCTCTATATATATATATATATATATATATATATATATATATATATATATATATATATATATATATATACAACATACAATAAAAATAACATGACTTTTAAAATGTTGGTATAAAGCAATTTGATATACCACTACTGTTGGTATATCAAATTGTGATCCGCACAAGGCGCATGAATACGCATTTATAAACATGGTTTCAGCAGTGGTTATTGCTTCTATACTCTCTATATCAGTGATGAATTTCAACTTTTTAATCATTATCGACATAAGAAAATAACGAGAAAAAATTTTAATAATCCCCGTTTTCTAAATGAATTAAACATGGTACACAATTTCATTGAAATCCCCTCTGCTTTTCCTTTATCTTTCTCTCTCTCTCTCTCTCTCTCTCTCTCTCTCTCTCTCTCTCTCTCTCTCTCTCTCTCTCTCTCTCTCTCTCTTGCATACGGGACACACATACGTGGAAATCTATGGAGATAGAGAGAGAGAGAAAAATAATTTGAACTGGATGAAACCCTTGAACTTGAACTTACACCAAGTAACCTACAAGAACCTGGGTCGTCGTAATGGTATGCTTACACTTTTCATGGGAGTTATCTACAGTGTTCACAATACCAATGATACAAAGTTGCAATAGCCTGTCGGGACTGCAGGGAAACTTTCTTGGATATGAGGCACACCCATACTGTAATCTATTTAATGTTTGTTTGTTTTGTTGTTTTTTTTTGTTTTTTTTTTTGGTTTTGTTTTTTTTTAACCTATATTAGGGTGCTAAAAACATTATTTTAATATTAAAATGTCCGAAGGCCCCCCCCTCCTCTCTCTCTCTCCACCCCACCTCTCTCTCTCTCTCTCTCTCTCTCTCTCTCTCTCTCTCTCTCTCTCTCTCTCTCTCTCTCTCTCTCTCTCTCTCTCTGGACCATCATCGTAAGCTACGGGCGAAACTCCATGAAAAAATGGAGCGTAGCGGATTTTCGCCTGTCATGCGACGATGTCTCTGGACCTATGAATGATGGTAACATTTACAGATAAACCGACCAACGGAAACGGGTAAGAGAGAGATGGAGGATAAAAGCAATTTCATGGACGGTAGCAATGTTAATTAAAACATAATAATAACTTAGATCAACTGTAAATAAATTTAAATGATTTAATTACCTCTTGTTGGCTCATCATTTAGCTTAATCTATATTCCACACTGTTTCAATATTAGCTTAATCTATATTCCACACTGTTTCAATATACTCATCATTTAGATTAGTCGATATTCCACACTGTTTCAATATACTCGACCGTGACCGAATAGCTGCGCGTTCAGTGTTCAAGAAACTAACAATGCTGCGTTTGTAGTGCTCTACTTTCTTCACTTAAACCATCTTTCATGTTTAAATCATAAGTGTGTCTTATATTTATTGAATCGATACGAATGAAAATAGAAGTTAAAATAAAGAAAAGAAGCAACTTATCAATTTGCAAAAAGAATTGTGAATAGCCGCAATAAGTACAGAACAACATTTTGTAGCGGACACACTTTTAAGGATGTGCAGAGTTCACTGACTCTGTCAATACAGTTTCCTGTAGTCAATCTTAACTCCGTTGGAAATGTAAGTATGTGTATTTGTATGAGATATAAATAAAATATATGTATAGTATGTACGCTGTATCTTTGATATACCATTCGTTGTATAAATTTTTCATTCTCGGCAAGCCTCGTTTACTTTTAATGAATAATGTATACATCTCATGGTAGATCAGGGGTCTCCAAACTACGGCCCGCGGGCCGGATGCGGCCCGCGAGGCCCTCTCATCCGGCCCGTGGAGACCTTTTTGTCTACGGAAAAAAATTACGGAAATGTACGTGTATCCTGCCAAGATCAGCCGCCGCTTACGTGGACGTTATGTTTTTACCGAATTAAAATAGAGGCGCGCAGTAGTGCGTTATGTTTTCCAACCGATCACTACATTGCAAAACCTTATTCGCTGCTTACTTTTTCTACTTCCGTTCACAGTCAATGAGATGATATAACGGCATCTAGTGAGAAAGCATTGTGTGTGATTTGCAACGAAACCGTGGCTGTGATGAAAGAATACAACCTGCGCCGTCATCATCAAAGCAAACATCAGGAGAAATATGCACAGTTGGAGGGTAAAGTCCGTGCCGACAAATTTTCTAAATTACAAAATCAACTCACATCTCAGAGGACATTGTTCAGTAAATCCTCAAATGAAAATGAATCCTTAACTAATGCCAGTTATAAAGTTGCCTACGTCCTGGCTAAAAGTGGCAAACCGTTTACAGATGGTGAAGTTGTGAAGGAATGTTTGTTGGAGGTGGCTGAGGAACTTTGCCCAGAAAAGTCAAAACAATTTGAAAATGTAGCTTTGGGTGCAAATACCATTGCCCGCCGTGTTGTAGACATGGGTGAAAACATTGTGACTCAAATAGCGAAAAATGCAAGCAAGTTTCGCCATTTTTCAATTGCAATGGATGAATCGCTGGACAGCTGTTCCACCTCTCAACTGCTTGTGTTCATTAGAGTTGTGGATGAAGACATGAACATAACACAAGAGCTGGCTTCCCTACATAGCATGTATGGCACTGTTACCGGAGAGGATATATTCAATGAGTTGAAAAAAACATTTGCTGATTATAACTTGGACTGGACTAATCTCAGTTGCCTGACTGCTGATGGAGGAAAGAACATGAGTGGCATAAAGAAAGGCTTGGTTGGACAAGTGAAGCAGATGTGTAATGAGAAAAACATTCTACAACCAATGTTCCTGCACTGTATTATTCACCAGCAAGCTTTGTGTGCTAAATATATGGACATTAGCAGTGTACTGAATCCTGTGGTGAAGATGGTGAATTTAATAAGGTCACATGGGCTCAACCATAGACAGTTCAGAGACATGTTGAAAGATACAGACACAGAATGGCAAGATTTACCATATTACCATATTACACAGCAGTAAGATGGCTAAGTTGTGAGAAAGTTCTGAGCAGAGTATTTAAGTTAAGAAAGGAAATAGGTGACTTCCTGGAAAGTAAAGGCAAGCCACAGCCATTACTGTCTGATGAAGAGTGGGTATGGAAATTGGCCTTTGCTGCAGACATAACTAGTCATTTAAATTTTCTGAACCTAAAACTATAAGGAGAGGAAAATCTAGTTTCTGATCTATACACCCACCTAAAGGCCTTCAGATCCAAACTTGTCTTGTTTTTGGAACAAGTACAGGCCAACAACTTGACGCACTTTCAGCAGTGCAAGGTCTTCATGGCTGAAGCAACAGCTGAGTTCCCCACGTCATTTGCATGCGAGATCATCAAAGACCTCCAGCTGCAGTTTCAGCAGCGGTTTTCTGACTTGGATTCAATGGCAGAAGAAGTGAGACTGTTTCAAAACCCATTTGAAGCAGATGTGGCCAGTTGCCCAGATGAACTGCAGCTGGAGGTCATTGAGTTGCAAGCAAATGACCTCCTTAGGGACAAGTTCAAAGAAGGACTGGCGGGTTTTTACCAGTTTTTGCCCAAGGAAGACTTTCCTAATGTCAAAACTTTTGCATCAAGGTACCTTTCAATCTTTGGAACAACATACCTGTGTGAACAAACATTTTCAAGAATGAAATACGTGAAGAACAATTTGAGAACAAACTTGTCCGATGATAATCTCAGGTCACTGTTGATGTTAGGGACATCAAATCTAAAGCCAGAAATGTCTGCTATTTTGGCATCCAGGAAACAATTTCACCATTCCCACTAATACAGGTGTTCATGTGTAGTGTATCAATGTGTTATTAAATAATAACTGAATAAAATAATATTAAATAAATAATTAAAAACAACATCCATGTTTTGATTCTTTTTTATTTGGACCTCGAGTGTGTAGTCGGCCCCCGAACTGCTGTTTGATAGTTAATGCGGCCCTCGGGTTGAAAAGTTTGGAGACCCCTGTGGTAGATCAATAATACAGAGTACAAACTATACATATATATTATACACACACACACACACACACACACACACACACACACACTATACCGTAACGTATTGTAGTGGTTATTGGTGTGCCTATTTTCAGATACACAGACAACACCTTGTGTTGGTTGGGCAGAGCCCGATGTAAATTCTGAAGTATTTAATTTTCCCTAAATCCCCCAACGTGTTGTATTGTACTGTATAGTTCAACTTAACATAATCTTCACCATACTACCCGTGGGCCATTGCGCTAATTGTCCCTGTTTAAAAATGCGCATTATAGCTACACTGTTATCTGCATTGATCAGCAAGGCATTGACAGACGTTAACAGCAAGCAAAGGTTTCCGACAAAATTAAATTAATAGCTTGTAACAGTCGAACTCATTCATGCATGGACGTGAGTAGGCAATCATTTTTTGTCGAGGCATACTGCATTATAGATAATAAATAAGACTTCAACTCCATGTTATAGATACATGAATTTCAATGGAAAAGATGTGGTACTTCAAGAATACCCAGTCTTGAGGTTTATTGAAGGGTGACAATGGAGTGGAATGTTACGAGACAGGTACTTGAAGCTTCGTGTATCACAGATATGATGAATAGTTTATGAGAGGTAATTTATTCAGCTCTAAACTATGTATAGCCTTAATGTGAATTGTGCACTTCTACAATCAATGTATTGGCAAGGTATTGATATGTCTGCGTAAAGAAGAACTATCAGGTAGCAAACAAAGGCAGAAGTGATCAAGGTAGTATGATATCTCTACATTTCATTAAGCTAGACTAATCATTTTACCTTTTGACTGAAAAGACAGGGGAAACTCAAATTTGCGTAGTGTAGGACAAAAGCAAAAGTGCCTACTCATAGTTTGATTACATATTACACAGAATCTCTCTTCTCTGGATATGTTTATATAAAGACTAAATTCTACAGCAAGATTATGTGATACTGTCCTAAACTGGGTAAGGTCTATTCTAAATTAGTCATTTGTAATTGCATACAGATATGTGTCCAATTCGAAACTGTTGTATACATAGTATAGACTGGTCATATAATCTTTGTTTAATCAGACAATGGGATATCACAATATTATACTGTTTCTACCATAAATATAACAGTCCGGATAAATCTAGTATACGTTTGATTTGGTAAACCCAGTTTTCATCATTATAAGTTACACCGGAGTCAACATCATTTTGCAACATTAAATATATTTCACACAGCAAGGAATTACGGTTTCTGTCTGATATTATTACAATATTGCATGCTGAATTTTCTTTTAATGCCTCATTAGTATGTTTTAATGTTTGCAATATTATGCTTTCATTAATCACATCAGCAACATTAGAAAAGTAAATATTATTGTTAATGAGAGCTAGAAATAATCTTATGCTTAATGCTCAATCTTCTGTATCTCTTGCTCGATTTTATTTACTTTCCATGATGACTTCAGCAAATAAATAAATACTGTTTATATCAATTAGGGTTTGATAAAATCCATGACCAAAATTGTATCACGCCTATTTTTCGTATTATATGAAGCGGTACTCTGCATGTAATGTTTATCGAAGGTATCAAAAGTAAACATCACCGACGCCGATAACGATAATGCATTGCAAGTCTGCGTATGTTGAGTTAATTGAAGGCTTGATCAATACTCTCATACGGTCGAATGTATCTGAAGAGTAGATTTCTAAATACCTACCAGGTAAGCTATATTCCTCTTTCGGTATGAAAGTAACATCTTCGAAAGTAATGCATTGATGTAAATGTGATATTTCTTGTTCGCATTCAGATTCTAGATACAGGTATATCCTTTGCTAATAATGAACGGGGGAATATGTGTGGGTGGGTGGCATAGAGACGGATACCGGGAGCACTCCCTATGTAAGGGTTAGTAGGGATGTTCTGACAGTTCAAGATCAGCCATAAACTGTTTTATATTTTAATACAAAAATTCTGCATACGGGTTTCGTTTTCTATGTTTAGCAAAGGGTAAAAATTACCTTTTCACCAGGTAAATAGCACTAATCGCTAATCAATGAAAGTTACTATAAATAAGTCAATCCCTAAATGTACAACGCGGCCGCCATCTTTTACGGTTCAAAGTAGTATCAGCATCTGTTTTTATTGTTATTTAATTGTCATAAAATAATCCGGCAAAACGTGTTAAGTAATTTATTTAACTAAAGGGGAGGGGAATGTTGTGAATCTTTATCGTTACACTGTGTTATTCTAAATGTGCAACAAATTGGAGACAAAATTATAAATTTCAGACGAAAAAAAATGAAATGCTGATCTTGATGCCAACTGTTAAAGATACCCTCAGAAATTTGTGCACTGACCTGTTGTACGGTGTACAAGTATTTAACGTCATAATAAAAATGGAAAGAAAAAATAACTTTAATTAATCTTAATTAATAACGTCAATTATACTCACCTATGAATCAAATATTATCTCTTTCCCAACATAGAAAACCAGTCCTTATTGGTCGAGACTATTTAATATGCTTCATTCAAGCCTCAATAAGTAGATATTTATTTCATTTTTTCTCAAAAGCTGAAAATATTTGTACGAATTGATGCTTTGGAATAAAAAGAAGTATCTGAAGACAAATGACTTAAATAATTTTACAGATATATCCAACACTGTTTTAAAAAGATCTGTCACATATAGCGTGTTTTTAAAGAATGTTTTTACTAAATAGTATCCAACAGCCTGAAGTCGCAAGAGTCCTTGAATCGTGCGCCATGTTTCTCGCGACCTAACGCGCTTGTTTCGAGATAATGACGTTATCAACTGTGTCACCAGCGTTCTCCAGGAGTGACAGGAATTATTTTAACAGTAAAATCCTACAAAAAGAAATTCAAGCAGGTATCTTCATGTAAATTTTAAAAAATCATAATGAAAATCTATATTTTCACTAATGCCTTATTTGTGTCCGACATTTTGGCCTTGAATTTTCTATTATATGCTAAAGATAGGTCCGGCGATCACATGATGGCTTTGTTTACAAATCTTGAACAGGAAAACCCACTTTGGGAATTTATACAACGGGATAGCCAATGTAAATATTTGGTTTCAATCATGTGGGTTTCTTATACAACGTAAGAAAAATTAACACTCGAAATGTATATTCACCACGGACTTTTTCGATTCAGTATTATTTCATAATAAACATATATTCTACATCAAAAGACATTGAATCTATTATAATAAAATGTGTATCCATTCACCAGTGTCTATTTTTTAATTTTTCTCTCTCTCTGTCTCTCTGTCTGTCTGTCTGTCTCTCGCTCAGTCTATTGAGTCATGTATTTATATGGTAAAGAACAAGCAAGCAGTAATGTAAGTGCACAAACTGCATATAGAATAAACGGGGGGAAAATTTCATTTTTAAATTTAAATTTTTTAATTTCAAAAACACGGAGACGCTATAAACTAATAATATCCATACCCGGTCATATGCCACGTGACTTTTTAGTCAGTGGCACGAACTATGGCTGAGCTTCCGGAAAAAAGTAAACTTAAACACGCTCGGAAAAACGGTAATTCTGAACTAATGTACATGAATGCCAATTTTTTTTAAAGATGATTAAATGAAGTAGATATAGTTGAACACTTTCTATGGTTATTTGAATAGATTCTCACGATATTATAACGAACGCGTTAAAATTCACGTTAAGTCCACGAAATATGGCTGTTCGAGGATATAATAATGGCTGGAAATGTAGAATAAATAATGAAGTCGGTCTGAATGGCAGAGAGGTAGCTCAGAAAATATAAGTTATTAACGAAACATTTTGAAGCAGAACTTTCGTTCCAAATTTTGACTTGTCGCCTCGCTGAGAATTGAGATTTGTAGTATCAAAGTCATAGATTGTTTGGTTTTTTTTTTTTTTTGGTTTTTTTGTGTGTGTGTGTAAAATTGCGTTAAGGACGAATTTCATGCATTATTTATTTGTCCACTATATCCACAGTTTAGAGGTGAATTATTCTGAAAAACGTCAGAATTTTGTAACACATTTCATAACTTTCGCACAATGATCAATTTATTTTTCTTTTACCAGCCCTTTTATAGTAAAAGAATTGTACCAAAACTTGCTTTTTTTAATTTTAAAGAGGAGAGTGTTCTTACACAAATAAATAATTGTGTTTGATTAAATGTGTTATACTTAACATTATTTTAATACAACTGTTTTGTTGTTTTTTTGTTTGTTTTTTTTTTGGGGGGGGGGGGTGTTGGGGGTGGGGGTGGTATTTATTTTAAATAATGTTCAAGCCTTAGATGAAAGAGATGAGATAAAGTAGATAAACCTTACAAAGCGGATGGACAAGATTTTTTGGAACCTATAATACCGAAGCGGCATTGGTGTGAAATAGCCCCAATTATTGAGGCATTTTTCCAAAGTTCCTCAAAGCAGGCAAAATACCAAGACACTGGACTGAAGCTGTCATTAGACGATTGTTCGAGAATGGGGATAATAGTGAGCCAGCTAATGATAGGCCCATTTCCCTCACATGTATTTAGTGCCAGGTGATGGAAGATATAATTGCCCTAAAGTAGTTAAGCACTTTAATTCGAAAAAAAAATTATATGAGCTCCAACACGGCCTTCTAGAAAAAGGTCCTGTGAGACGAAGCTAATATAATTAGTTGAACACCTGGCTAGAAATTTGTAACAGAGACATCAAACAGATCGTATCCCTCTTTACTTCATAACGGCGTTTGATAAGGAAAGCCAACCAAAACCCCTTTCTAGACTACATCAGCATGGTGTACAAGGCAATACCCTAAACCCGATCGCAGCCTTCCGTACTGGCCGCACTTGTTGCTGTTGAAGGAGACTCGTCCAGTGAGGTACCTGTAACATCCTTGCTCCACAAGATTCCCTCAAGTCATCTTTGAAACACTTCAACATTGACCCTGAGTCCTGTCAAGATCTCGCACAGGATAGGTCCACCTCGCTACAGACTTTGAACGGAGGAGAATTGCAGAGGCAGTGCAGAAGCGCGAGCAACGTAAACCTCAGAATTGCAGTACGTCTTCTATTGATCAAGCAAACCCAAGCGGCATCTCCTGTCAAGTGTGCCACAGACAGTTCAGAGCACAAATTGGCCTGATCATCCATTCACGTACTGACATAAACCAAGACAGTGATGTCATGGTCATCTTCGAACTCGAAGGACGAACAACATCTTTGCTCCACATGACTCCGTCTTAAACACTATTCTCTTCTTGCTATACATAATTGACTACCTGAAAATATACAATCTCGAGTCCGACATTTTTCATGTGGCACTGGAGTTTTCCTGACTGATTGTAATGTAGAGGATTATGCCAAACTTCAAATAGATCTAAACAATTTGCAATTATTGGAAAAAACATGGAAAGTGGAGATTACGTAGGTATGTGCCAAGTCCTACACTTTTTTAGATTAAAACTACGTATTAAACACAAAAATAATCTGCATGTCAGGTCCTAGAAACCGTTTATTGTGCCAAAAAAGAATACCTCAATGCACAGATCTCGCATGGAATAAGTATCCTGACAGAGCGTAAATAATAAACTGGATTTCCTCAAGCGCAGCATTAAAACGATTTGTTCCCTATCTGCCCACTTTTAAAAAATAATAATCCCAATCCAGGGCTGATCAAATCCCATAACCCGACGTCTCGGGCTATTCATTTCGAAGTCGGACAAGTACAATTTTGCAAGACGCTAGTACGGGACAAGTGCTTATTTTCTATTTTAAAACAAGTCGGGCAAGCGATAATTATTAATGGCTTGAATCACTGAAGGAAAGATGTTTTGCAGTTATTGCAAACAATATCACAAACTTGCACAGGTTGGAAATTCAACCGGTGTGTTTGTCAATGGAACTGACAAATTCAGGATTGAATCAATCAAGTCTTATTACAGCTCTGGACCTCATAAGGTCTGCAATAGCAGGTATCACGGTACGAATTGTTTTTCCATGGACCTTAATGTTAATGTTTGGTGAAATAAATATACATTCTCTTCTACTTTAGCATGCGTGTCACACACTGTCATAGAGAGCAATGTTAGATTGTCAATTTGACAGTGACAGAACCAGGTACTCCACTGCATTTAAGAGAGATAACTCTGCTGGAACTAGACAGGGGTAGGAGTTATCCAGTCACAACAGACATTTTCAGTGATGTGTATCACATTTTTAAAAAATCTTAAAATATACAAAACATGATCTACATATGAATTAACATAATCTCACATGTTGCTAAGAGACTCAACTTTTTTTAAAGCCAGACAGAAACTACAACTCTTACATAATACACCAATCACAGCTAGTTTTGTTGTTTATTTCTGAATACAATGTTCCTACACCTTAAGCTCCGCCCCCCTGGGCTTGCGCAATTGGTACCGTGATACCAGCACAGTATATGCATGACACTAGCCTGCATGTGCAGAAAATCCCTGAAGTTAGAGTTGCTGACATTCAGCTAGGAAAGGACATTTTAAAACTAAATATGAATCAATTGAAAAAAAATGGCGGCTCTCTTTATCGCAGCCTACACCCTACCCCGTTATGGAAAATCATTGTCTGATATGGAAATGCTGTGTGCACTCCAGAACAGCGGCGTTGAACTTGGTGTTAAATACAAGAACAGACTCTGGTGATGAAACTTTTATTCTGTCATTTGATCAAGTCTTGAGAGAAGAAGTTAGGGAAAGTCTGAATTCCAGTAAATTTCTTTCCTTTCTTGCTGATGAAAGTAATGTAGCTACTGTAAGATATGGCGTATATAAGATATCTTGACAATCGAAAACTGAAAAATGAAACCCTTTGAGGAAACAAATATGTTGTACGTTATTTCTTTTGTTCTTTCTATGGATTAAAGTGCATACATCTCATCGAATCTAGGCAAGTTATTGAAACTTGGAGATAAGTGAAAAGGTAGGTGGGATAAGTGAATTTTCTGAAACCACTAGTCCTGGACAAGTGGATGAAAGACAAAATATTATCAGCCCTGCAATCTGCCCACTTGTCTTATATAAACATTCTGGCACAACTTGTTTTTTAGGAATTATAATCAGAAAGTGTAAAAGTATTTTTAAAAATTTACCTGTATTTATTTTATGCAAGTGTCAGTATATTTAAATATTTAAAGATAAATAAATATATAATATATTATCATATATTTTAATGCAATTTAAATTAGGTATCTCAACGTTTTTTAAAAAAAATAATTATCACAACATTTTTGTAATTTTTTATATATATATATTTATTTTCATGGATTTAATTATATTTTTTATGTTCTAGCGATAAAGATTTTACTTTAGAGGGCAAACTTTAAAATATGTTTTAGAATCTCTCCATAGTATTCTATATTCAAATAAATCTAAATTATGAACAACTTTCTTTTCTATGGAATCTATCTGATTAGGCCAGTTTATGTAATTTAAGCAAAAGTTGCTTGTGACACAATGCTGAACATCCAAGCTAAGCGGCCTCTACCGTAGCAGATATTATACTCCAAGTTTAATCAGCACTGTAAATGAGCACAGTTCATATTCCAAGCTAAGTAGCACTATTGCTGAGCAGAGTTCACATTCCAAACATAGTAGCGCTATAGATGAGCACAGTTCATATTCGAAGCTAAGCAGCACTATAACTGAGCACAGTTCATATTCCAAGCTAAGTAGCACTATATCTGAGCAGAGTTCACATTCCAAGCTAAGTAGCACTGTAAATGTGCAGAGTTCATATTCCAAGCTAAGTAGCACTGTAACTGAGCAGGGTTCATATTCCAAGCTCAGTAGCACTGTAGATGAGTACAGTTCATATTCCAAGTTCAGTACCACCACAACTGAGCAGAGTTCACATTCCAAGCTAAGTAGCACTGTAAATGAGCACAGTTCATATTCCAAGCTAAGTAGCACTATAACTGAGCACGGTTCATATTCCAAGCTAAGTAGCACTATAGATGAGCACAGTTTACATTCCAAGCTCAGTAGCACTATATCTGAGCAGGGATCATATTCCAAGCTAAGTAGCACTATATCTGAGCAGAGTTCACATTCCAAGCTCAGTAGCACTGTAAATGTGCAGAGTTCATATTTCAAGCTAAGTAGCACTGTAACTGAGCAGGGTTCATATTCCAAGCTCAGTAGCACTGTAGATGAGTACAGTTCATATTCCAAGCTCAGTACCACCACAACTGAGCAGAGTTCACATTCCAAGCTAAGTACCACTATATCTGAGCAGAGTTCACATTCCAAGCTAAGTAGCACTGTAAATGAGCACAGTTCATATTCCAAGCTAAGTAGAACTATAAGTGAGCACGGTTCATATTCCAAGCTAAGTAGCACTATATCTGAGCACAGTTTACATTCCAAGCTCAGTAGCACTATATCTGAGCAGGGTTCATATTCCAAGCTAAGTAGCACTATATCTGAGCAGAGTTCACATTCCAAGCTAAGTAGCACTGTAAATAAGTACAGTTCATATTCCAAGCTAAGTAGCACTATAACTGAGCACAGTTTATTCCAAGTTAAGTAGCACTGTAAATGAGCACAGTTCATATCCCAAGCTAAGTAGCACTATAACTGAGCAGGGTTCATATTCCAAGCTAAGTAGCACTATAGCTGAGCACAGTTCATATTCCAAGCTAATTAGCACTATAACTGAGCACAGTTCATATTCCATGCTAAGTAGCACTGTAACTGAGCACAGTTCATATTCCAAGCTAAGTAGCACTATAGATGAGCACAGTTCATATTCCAAGCTAAGTAGCACTATAACTGAGCACAGTTCATATTCCAAGCTAATTAGCACTATAACTGAGCACAGTTCATATTCCATGCTAAGTAGCACTGTAACTGAGCACAGTTCATATTCCAAGCTAAGTAGCACTATAACTGAGCACGGTTCATATTCCAAGCTAAGTAGCACTATAGATGAGCACAGTTCATATTCCAAGCTAAGTAGCACTGTAACTGAGCACAGTTCATATTCCAAGCTAAGTAGCACTAAAACTGAGCACAGTTCATATTCCAAGCTAATTAGCACTATAACTGAGCACAGTTCATATTCCACGCTAAGTAGCACTGTAGCTGAGCACAGTTCATATTCCAAGTTAAGTAGCACTATAACTGAGCACGGTTCATATTCCAAGCTAAGTAGCACTGTAACTGAGCACAGTTCATATTCCATGCTATGTAGCACTGTAACTGAGAACGGTTCATATTCCAAGCTAATTAGCACTATAACTGAGCACAGTCCATATTCCAAGCTAATTAGCACTATAAGTGAGCACAGTTCATATTCCATGCTAAGTAGCACTGTAAGTGAGCACGGTTGATATTCCAAGCTAAGTAGCACTATAACTGAGCACAGTTCATATTCCATGCTAAGAAGCACTGTAACTGAGCAGGGTTCATATTCCAAGCTAAGTAGCACTATAACTGAGCACAGTTCATATTCCAAGCTAAGTAGCACTATAACTGAGAAGGGTTCATATTCCAAGCCAAGTAGCACTATATCTGAACAGAGTTCCCATTCCAAGCTAAGTAGCACTGTAAATGAGCACAGTTCATATTCCAAGCTAAGTAGCACTATAACTGAGCACGGTTCATATTCCAAGCTAAGTAGCACTATAACTGAGCACAGTTCATATTCCAAGCTAAGTAGCACTATAACTGAGCACGGTTCATATTCCAAGCTAAGTAGCACTATAACTGAGCACAGTTCGTATTCCAAGCTAAGTAGCACTATATCTGAACACGGTTCATATTCCAAGCTAAGTAGCACTATATCTGAGCACGGTTCATATTCCAAGCTAAGTAGCACTATATCTGAGCAGAGTTCAGATTCCAAGCTAAGTAGCACTATAACTGAGCACAGTTCATATTCCAAGCCAAGTAGCACTATATCTGAGCAGAGTTCACATTCCAAGCTTAGTCGCGCTATAAATGTAGGAAAGCTCTTTCCATCTGTCACAACAGTTTTAAAGGACTATATTGAATAAGGGTCGTTTTTGCCTCCTCTCCAAATTTCGTCGCATGGTGTATATTAACGTATGAGGTGGTTTGATTTAATTTCTGACATAGTTTTTGTGTTCACGTGCTGGTTGCCATGGAAACTGTGTGTTAAGAAATTATCAACGAAGATATGCACATTTTTCATTTTTTCCATGCATTTTTCGTTCATACTGTCAATCCATAAACTATTCACTAAGTTTAAAATGACATTATGTATTTTGATTATTTTTATGGTATAAATTTGCATAACACAAGGTTTTAATTTTTGTTAATGACCTGAAATAAACCCGAGTAACCCATGATGAATAAATCTAACTTACAAAATCAAGATGAAACTGTTTTAAGTTCGTTGTAAAAATAAGACAGTCACTGATAACATCAAAAACTGTGTGGGTTTGAAATATTGTTTAGTATTGTTGGCTGGTACAGTTGATTATGAGATCTCTTATTCACCAAAAATATTGATGTTTGCCCCCCTTTTTCATGGAAATGAAAGATGTTGTTTTACAATATTTTCCTTAATTTCATGGCAACACACAGACACATACTCACCCACGCACACGCGCACACGCACACACACAAACACATACACTGTATAACATTAGACCTAAGCCTTTGAACAATTCCAAACCGGGTTGAGTCATGCCGATTTATTTTGTCTTCCTTGTCCAAAACGTATATACACCTGTCTTGTTTTAAAGCGGGTATCGTGAGAATACGTATTTATTGACTTAATCAGTCGCATTTCCTCGTTCGCGAAGCAATGTCATCTCGTACTGAAAATCTATGTGCACCGCAAATTGTTTTTCTACCATTATAAAGGTGCCCGCACAATAAGATAAGAAAAGAAAGAAACACTAGCTTTATCTTAAGTATTCTTTGAATATTTGATTTTTAATACATATGGTTACAAAAATTTATAATGTTATAAATTGTATCTCAAAAAACTTTATTTTGTGCAACAGTCGAACACATTTCACATAATAATTTATTAAACTAGAAGAGGAACACAAAATCTAGCGTAAAATGCTTTCTTCTACAGAGTAGAAAAACAACCGTGGGGAGCGTACCTGCTGAAGGTGCATCGTTAAAGATTGTCCAGCCACTTTAAGCACATGCAGCAACATAATTAATGGCTTTAGACGCAGTGATCACAATCACCAAGAAAGCAAAGCAAACATCAATGCACGGCAGATAATGGAAACAACACGCCAACGCTGCTAACGTGAGACCACACCGATACCCAAAATCTACAAGAAGGAAGTAATCAAACTCAGGACCCAAGACTGGAATGACGACACCCGTCAGAAGGTACAGGAGCTCAAAACATTCACGTCAGCCAAGTCATCACTTTACCGATCCAGACACAAAACTACACCAAAACCACCCAAAACGCAGCAAGACATTCTCCCAGAAGGGACCTGGACTCAAACTACAACTGGAGAAGAATTTCTACGTTTTGACGACGGCGACGATATGCACATCATCACTTGGGCAACTTCACAGAACTTAATAGACCTTACCAACGCAGACACAGTCAACTGTGATGGTACATTTTACACATGTACTACTAATTTAGAGTAGATATATACACTGCATGCCATGGTCGATGATCAGATGCACCCACTTATCTACGCACTACTACCAGGAAAGAGTCAAGAAATCTACACTAGACTGTTTACCAAACTAAAAAGCACAGTGGCTGTTCTCCATCTATTTACAACTGCAACCAACTGCTATAATCATGGACTTTGAGACTGCTGCCCATAAATCTGCAAGAGCCGTATTCCAAGGTGTCAACATAAAAGGATGTTTTTTTTTCACTACACCCAGGCCATTTGGATGCAGACCCAACAGACAGGACTACATATACCCTACCAGTACAATGATCACATTCCACGACTTGTACAAAGAGCAGCTGTTCTACCAGTGGTACCACTTGACAAGATTGAGGACGTCTGGTTCCATGCACTGAATGACCTGCAAGAAATTGATACTCCAATTGACACGACAAAATGATGCAGACTAAGTAACAACGCAGTGGACTGAGGGTGATCGACAAGTTTGGAACCATTTCAACACGGAAGGACCCCGCACTACAAACCACTTAGAAGGATGGCACAACATACTGAAGAAGAAAGTGAGCCACGTGCATCCAAACATCTTCACATTGATTCGGACATTCCAGGAAATACAGGCAGCCAACGAAATTTCCAGAATTCAACGGCAAGCAGGTGGAGCAACGCGACCAAACAAGCAAGAGGTACCGCGACATAGACAGCAGACTAATCCAACTGAAGGATCGCCTCATCACCGGGACCTTGGACGTTATCCACTACACAGACGCAGCTTCTCATTTGTTACATTTAGATAAAAATGATGATAATACAAATGAAAAATGTAATAATATCTTTTATTTCGGATCGGTGGTTATGTGGAATACTTTCTGTTACATTAGTCTGAAAAGTGACAACAGTGCTTTGCCTTACAAAGATGTGTATATTTTTTGTTCTTATTATTTATTTTCATTTATTTAACACGCAAAAATTACCAGTCTCCATAGCACCCATCACTAAAATGCATCTTTACTTAAACAAAATAAAAGATTAAATCTGTATACACTTAAAATTTATTTTCATATCAACTTATTTGACAACAAATTTAAGATACAGGCTATAATTACTATTCTTTTGTTCTCTAATTAGTATTGCATTGTAAACAATTCCCTATCTACCCACTACAAATTTTACACGGAATTTCAAACGTGGGCAGATAGGGAGCACACTATTAAAACAAAACATGAAGGGGTTAGGAAACCATTCTATAAGGTCCCTGATCAAGTACACTTGTACTGTTTGGAGCTCTCATATGCAACGGAACATATCAAAACTTGAGATGGTTCAACGTAGGGCTGCCAATTGGGTTAAGAACAAATACTCACCATATGACAGTGTTAAAGCAAATGATTACTGATCTAGTTTTGAGGTCTTTGAAAAACAAGTTCACTGACAACAAACTTGTGTTTTACAAAATGTATCATGGTTAAGTCGTAATGCCCCTTCCTGTATGTTTCGAACAAAACACCAGACAAACTTTCTTTCTACTAGCTACGATTGGAAATTATTAATATTAGGCATTTTTTATTCTAAGGCCGTTGTGTAGTGGAACAGATTCCATACGGAAATTGTTATACTTACAGACTTGAATATTGTCAAGCAGGATGCTTCTATATTGAACTATTACAAATTTTAGATCATTAAACACTGTTTTTATACTGTTTATATCTGTAAATCCATTGGTTGACATGAACAACAATATTGTTCTATCAATACTGTACATTTTTCGCCTTTTCTCCCAAACTATTATCTAGAAACTAATAAAGCACGGACGCGCACCTGCACATACTACTCGAAAGAAGGTGTTGCAGGATAGATAGATAGATAGATAGATAGATAGATAGATAGATAGATAGATAGATAGATAGATAGATAGATATAGATAGATAGATAGATAAGGCACTTATAGTGACAAAACTAATACCCTTATTAATATTTCCAGGTGTTTATATCAGCTTACTTCACGTCCTGCTAACAAGGTCAATTCCAAGCGCCTGTCTGCAGTGGAGTGTGAAAACTAGGATTGCAACCTGAAGACCTCGAAAATAAGGAACACATATGTGAGCCCTTACAAAATTGACTTATTACAACACATTTTATTATTCAATACGGAATGGTTCCGTAAAGTACGTAACAGGTGGCAAGCCTAGTGAAACCTGCCTGGATAGGGAACGGGGTAGGGTTACAAACCGCAAGTGCCCACCACCACCACCGCTACCATGACCACACACACACACACACACACACACACACACACACACACACAGACACCATGTTTGAACATGAGCCCCCCTCCCCCCCCCCCCCCAAGTTGATACCACAAAGGCTAGTCACGTATCCGACAAAACCATGACTGGTGTAGCTCAAGATTTCTATAAAAAAAGAGCGTCCAACGTGTGTGGCTGAATGCCATTTTGGTCATTTATTCTAAGGACTTTGGATATGACTAGGGTATGTGATATATAGATTACTAGCTGACTAGCTTGGATGCGCGCGCGAGAGATAGAGAGAGATTCACACTAATCTCGGTACGATATACTGAGCGGTGTGTCACGGGCCAAAAGACAGTCAATAAACCAGTAGACACGTGTTGTATTATAACCTTTCATAACAAAATAAAATACAGATATAAAAAGCAAAGTTATATTTATTTTTCCTTGCGTATAAAGGTAAAATGATACCTTAATGTACATGTTACATCCAGTACGTATTCACATACTAGATAAATGTATATGCTTTCCTAATAAGTATAAAGGTAAAATGATACCTTAATGTACATGTTACTTCCAGTACGTATTCACATACTAGATAAATGTATATGCTTTCCTAATAATTTTATAGTTTCGCGGGCGTGCACATCTACAAAAACGTACCAAAGTATTGCAGTCTATTTCTTCTACGTTATATAGGGATTTGAGCGACATGACTCACTCTTAAACGAAGGGACACTTAAAAGGGTAGAATCACATAATCGACACTTTCTTGTGGAAAAGCTTGATGACATTAAAAATCAGAAGTGAAGCCATATGGTCCAAATGCGTTTGGCCGTTATCCAGTCCTTGTCTCCTCGCCACACACTCCCTCCGATCAGGTCTCTCCCCAGGAACAATCAATTTTCGAAGACCATCGTGCACGTATGCAATCCACTCCTTATTTCATAGACCAAGGTTTCAGGTCTTCCCGATTGATGTAGGAGTTGTTGTACCGCGTAAATTACGTACGGATGCAATAACACATGCTCGCGCACACAGCCAGAATCATAATATCCTTGCTTCTTTTCTTGAAATGGCGCTGGAAGAATTAAAATTAGATAATGTTATTGATTGATTGATCAAGTGATTGATTTTTCAGGGCGCATCAGTAAATGAAAGATGTATTTTGTGCCGAGGCGATGGGAGTTAATTTCCTCGCCCATGGACACACTATTGTAACCGACGCGGGCTGGTTTGTGCAACAATCGAACTCGAAACCCACTGATTGTGAGACCAGAACGTAAACCACTGAGCCACTGTGACTCCCTGAAATTTGTTACAAATCCGAATGTGCCTTTATGCTTTTCTCCTATTTCATCCTCTTTCTCCAAGCCTCCTCCCCATCCCACCAGGGCCCGGCTCCCAGGCAATGAATCATATTCTAAGACCCATGTATATGCACAAGCCGGCGTCTCCCCCTCCAGCCCCCCCCCCCCCAATAAAAAAATTGAGCGCGAAACAACCAGAACTTTTTCTAGAGTACGTTTTCTTTACAAGTAGATGGTTGAAATTATGCCATGGAAACGCTTAAAATGCAGGCGCTTTTAGGAGCTTCGCTCCCTGGGCCACCACTGGGAGTTCCGTTCCACAGACCCCTCGCCTACTTGTTTACACACACACACACACACGATATTTCTGGACCCAACACTATACCTGCATAATCGATTGACATGATCATGTAACTTCCATGTGTTCTGTGAAAAATGGCGATACTAGCACTCATAAAAGTGATTAATAGAATGGTCATATGGATTCAAGAGATATAAGTATGAAATTTTAATCACGACACACTTACATTGGATCCAATAATTATGACCAAGACCAAAGTAATACGAAATGAAGAGGTATTTTGCATTAACAATTTTAATGTAATCCACGTTCTTCATTTTCCAAGGAGAACTATATAACGTCTTCCAGATAACACATATATTAATAAGGACTACCCGTTTCATTTTCGTGTGTGGGGGGGGGGGGGATTTTTATAATGGATATAACTACTTTCTTTTTGTCTATAAACCACAGCATGAACTTTTTTCAGCCATGTGTGGGCAGGACATTTTTTCTAAAATATCTTAGTCATCTCCCCTATTCAAAAATGAAATGGTCGGTTCCAAATATATAGAAGAAGAAAAAATGAAGCTATTTCAATGCTAAGTTCTTCCATTTTCATGTTCTAGGGCAAAGAGCTGAAAATCTAGCATTGTTATGTACGATGTAAATATGTTCATTTGTCTGACGTTACTGTGTTATGTCTAACTTTCCAGATTTCTGAACGGTGAACATCTCGTTTGAGCCGTTTAAGCATCAGTTATGAGAAGGATTACGTCATCGGTATTGGCCTGGACAGCAGTGATTTGTTTGACCGTGATGAATGTTGTTCTGCTGTATACATGTTCCTTGATCGGTATACTCTCTCTCTCTCTCTCTCTCTCTCTCTCTCTCTCTCTCTCTCTCTCTCTCTCTCTCTCTCTCTCTCTCTCTCTCTCTCTTTTCAGCCCAAAACTGAATACTTGGTAACAAAATATGTTCATCGACGAAAGACTATATGTACACTAAAATCGACCCAACATATAATCACCATGCCCCGTACAGAACACCCAACATATAATCACCATGCCCCGTACAGAACACCCAACATATAATCACCATGCCCCGTACAGAACAACCAACATATAATCACCATGCCCCGCGTCAGAACAACCAACATATAATCACTAGGCCCCGTACAGAACACCCAACATATAATCACCATGCCCTGTACAGAACACCCAACATATAATCACCATGCCCCGTACAGAACAATAGTTAGTACCCGATAATTTCTGAAAGTATGAGATACTCATACAATGGTCAGCATTTCTTGGAGCCTTCAGAAAGTGTAATAAAATCAGATTAAGTTTCTAAGTAAATTACATGTACCTAGACAGACTGACCAATACATACCGGGGGGTGGGGATAGGGGAAGGGGGGGGGAGAATAGCTGGATGATCTACAGTGTAATAATGTATATAGCAATTAAATCGCAGATCGATAGATAAAATGATCACTAAAATAAATCGCATTTCAATCGCAGATAGATAGGTAAAATGATTATTGAAATAATCGCATTTCAATCGCAGATAGATAGGTAAAATGATCATTAAAGTAAATCGCAGATATATAGGTAAAATGATCATTAAAATAAATCGCATTTCAATCGCAGATCGATAGATAAAATGATCATCAAAATAAATCGCATTTCAATCGCAGATAGATAGGTAAAATGATCATTAAAATAAATCGCATTTCAATCGCAGATAGATAGATAAAATGATCATTAAAATAAATCGCATTTCAATCGCAGATAGATAGATAAAATGATCATTAAAATAAATCGCATTTCAATCGCAGATAGATAGGTAAAATGATCATTCAAAAAAATCGCATTTCAATCGCAGATAGATAGGTAAAATGATCATTCAAATAAATCGCATCTCAATCGCAGATAGATAGGTAAAATGGTCATTCAAATAAATCGCAGATAGATAGGTAAAATGATCATTAAAAATAATCGCATTTCAATCGCAGATAGATAGGTAAAATGATCATTCAGATAAATCGCATTTCAATCGCAGATAGATAGGTAAAATGGTCATTTAAATAAATCGCAGATAGATAGGTAAAATGATCATTAAAATCAAACTTGGTGATATGCTACATCACGATTCAGTTGGTCATAGTGAAAAGATCGAAATCAAAGACAAACTTCTCGAAAATATATCGATCAACTAAGTTAAAAAGCTTTACTTAATTTTGGTGAAAAGCTTTTCGCAAAGGGACTACATTGCTACTACAATATCAGAGATACCAAAAGAGTATTTAAATAGTCATAGGCTTCTTTTATTCAAAGCATCTTTAGTATGTGAAATCATGATTAATTACGCGGCACGCGATGTTTTGACACGAGACGTTCAAGTTAAGGTACTGAAATCGTTTTACATCCCCGATGCTAATAGTCAGCACGATGTAAATAATCTGTCGAAATTTTAAACAAAAAAATATGTACATTGAGGTGTGTGTGTGTGTGTGTGTGTGTGTGTGTGTGTGTGTGTGTGTGTGTTGCGGCATAGTAACACTTTCAAGGTTATATCGTGCCGAGGCAGGTTGAGTAAAGGACTCACGGTACCAATTATATGGAAAAATAGGTACCCGTCTAGAAAACTAAATATATGGAGAAATAGGAGCCCGTCTAGAAAACTAATTATATGGAAAAATGGGAACCCGTCTAGAAACAGGTGAACGTAAAATGGAGTATATACGGGTTTTGAGGGCTATGTATTTGGTTGATAATGAAAAGTAAAATTTTAGTAAAAAGAGTCTTTGGAGAGCTAATTCTATTTATACTGGAAAAGATGGAGACAATATCTATTAATGCAGTTTCAGTCTTTCTACAAATTTGACATAGGAACACTCACTATTGAAAGTAGTACCTGATTCGTTACGTGCGGAATTGGAAACGCATGTTTCATACATATGTAGATTTTTTTAAATGCCGAGGCTTCTATAATTTTTTCTACACAGATGCTTGCGATAATAATCGGTCTATACTGAGATATAAAGGTTTCATCATTAGTATATAGTAATTTATACTTATTAAATTTGTAAGTTGATGGTGTTTCCATAGGTTCACTATGAGAGTTGAATTAGTACCATGAGTCCTAAAGCACCTTCCGTAAGGACACACCAAGGTAGGCATTGAAGGTCTGATTCGTTGGTGGTAATCAAACCCGCGGCCTTCTGCTTACGAGTCCAACGCCTTAACAACTGAGTCACCGCAGCTCACGCATGTAAACTGAATGACAAATGTATCAGTATAGTTTATATTATTAGCATACATCTTGATTAAAAGCAAAATAAAACAAGCAACTATAATTTCGTACTTACAACCATTTTAAGTGAAATGTAATTACATCTGCGTAATTTGTGTCTGGCACACTTTAGTGAGAAACGACACATAGCAGTCATTTCTCCAGCGGCGGCGGAGGCGTCGCGTTTATGGTTTTCGTTACAGTTTTTTTGTGTGCATGTGTTTCACAAGCCCAGTGACAGATTCTCATTATACTTAGCATGAATCATTATGAAGCTATGACAACTCATACTACAACATGCTCACTGGCTACTTTTACCTTGGGTTAAGGTCGGTCATATGAGTTAAGTTTTTTTTTTTTAATTAAAAAAAAAACAATTATATTTCCTCAACCTATTGATAGATTCTCGTCATACTTGCAACGAATCATTATGAAGCTAAGAAAATGTATTACATGACACAATCGCTTGTCCCTATGACCTCAACTGACCTTGGGATCAAGGTCATAGCTATAGAAAAATTTTCTTTAAAGCCTTGATTAAAGTTTTTCATTTATGTGTATTTCCTAATCCTATTGATGGATTTTCTTCATACTTGGGAGGAAGCATTATGAAGCAAAATCATTTCATTCTGTGATACGTGTGCTTGCCCTTTTAACCTTGGGGTTAAGGTCACAGTCATAGAAAATGTTTTCATTTGCTTTATCTCTTAAGCATCTTCATGAAAGTTTTCATACCTCTCAATCTTTTGACCTTGGGATCAAGGTCACACGTCTTACAGCAGCTTGACATACAAGTCCTTGCGTTCTTGTTTATGTTATTTCTGTGTTCCGGAATCTAACCACTCGCCACAAATCTATACAACAAAGTATGTTGTAACAAATCGAACACACACGTGTGCATGTGCCTGTGTGTGTGTGCGTGCGCGCGCGTGTGTGTGTGTTTCGTTAGGCCTAAAGGTCACTGATAATATCATGCACATGTCTTACATGTGTTTCATGTTCCTTATATAAATCAATAATAATTAGATGCTTTTCTTTTCAGCAAGCAGTACTCACAAGTTACAGCATGAGGAGATCTCACCTACACAAGGACAAGCCATTAAAGACGTTTCAAGAACGCAGGTATTCCATACATAAAATTCAATAATTAAGCATAGGAATAATAATAATAATAATAATAATAATAATAATAATAATAATAATAATAATAATAATAATAATAATAAATAATAATAATAATAATAATAATAACAACAACAACACATCACGAAATTCCAATTTCACACTTGCATGTGTTTTCTTGTTTCTCGTTTGTATGACCCATCAGTAAGCCCTTCCAGGCCGAAGATTGTCACTTTACACCAGCAACAACGAAAATGACAATGATGAAAACATTAAAACGTTGCATAAAAGTCTCTTCCTTTAGAACCTGTGGATCTATTTATGATTTCAAAACATATCAACTAGGAATATTTACTTATACATGTAATGTACGTATGCGAGTAGTAAGTAGAATGAGATAACATACTCAATAATCAATTACATAAAATATATTTTTTTTAAAATACGAGATTAATAAATGGAAGAAGAGATAATCGAAATTAACAAAGATGACATTAAAGTTGAAACATGTTGGACAACATCTTATGGCTTTGCTTTGATGTCATTATTATAAAATGTCAGAGACAACAACATCTTAACAGACATAGGTAACGTCAACTACACAATAGGGGCAGCAAAAAAAGAACCCCGATCTTATTACACGAACTTTCTGTGACAACATAATGGTTTTGAAATTATTTAGGAAAGACCAATTCAGTATTAGAGTAAAACTGGTAAACAGTTTTAAAAAGAAGACAAAGGAGAGACTAACTCTTTTAATCGGTCTGAATTTAATAAATATAAGTTTCAACGGCACAGCATAAAGATTTTTTATAAAAAAACACAATACTTTTAAATAGTATAGAATCTTACATACGTAAAATTGCAACCGAGGTTATAAATGGATTAGGGTTAGACACAGAAGACATTATTAGTGCTACTATACGGTTGACCAGATATATGTAAGAAAAAATTTGACATTGTTGTGGATAAACTAAATGATATTCTAACATACTAAGTCAGGAAACATATTTACTGTAATATGCAAAGAGGTCTCAATACCGAGCAAATCAAACAACTCCTGAATGAGTCTGGCTTGAGATCCATGTTTCCCCTATTTCCAAGGACCTTAAGACAACAGTCGTTGTCAACTGAAGGGTTCTGAAACGCGCAAATACTACAAATAATTTTTCTCTAATCACCTGACGACCACACATCACGAAACTCTAATTTCACACTTGCATGTGTTTTCTTGCTTCTCGTTTGTATGACCCATCAGTAAGCCTTTCCAGGCCGAAGTTTGGCACTTTACACCAAGCACCACAAAACATGACCCAAACACCTAATACAAAGAATTATTCCTATCTTAAATTACTAAAAAGTTATACATTAGAATATCCCGAGAATTCCTTATGTTAAGAAATTAGTGAGGGTCCATTTTACGAAACTAATCCCTGCTACCATAATGTCTCGTGAATACTATATATTATGACGTCTGCTCCTAGAAAATGACCAATAAATCGGTTTGAGAAATATCTTTCCTAAACCGACTCCCCATAATCAAACAAATAATCACTAAAATCTAACAAAGCTATAAACAGAGACGTAAATATAAAAAATCCATACCCTAGATTTTTTACATTACTTCATATATTTAGTCGTAACGCAAGATTTTGCAGGTAATTTTAACAAGGTAGAAATGGTTAAAAGCAACAACTTTACAGAAACAAAAAGACATAAACACATCTGTCGGTTATTTAATATTGAACAACAATACAATAAGCATAGACTGTCTTAGTTGGCCTTTATAAGGGCAGCCATTTTAAAATTTCCAAAAAGATTGCCAGTCAACATCCCTGTGTATGAACAAACATAGGCCAACACTTTCTGGACTTTTTTAGATTGTCCAGATGCAAGGTAAGCAAGTACTACTAACAACCCTTTGGAAAAGAAAAAAAAACTGATTGCCGTCTGTACTCGCTTATAAGTCGAGACCAACTGCAAACTGCATAGACCCAAATCTGCCGTCGCATAATGCGCCGGTATATCTGGTCTATGCAATTTGTTAGGATTAATTAGTAGAACAAACAACATAGACCCTGATTTGCCGGAGCGTTATGACAGATCAGGGTCTATGTTGTTTGCAATTGGAGTCTGATTATAAGCGAGTATATACCCAACAATATTGGAAGGGGCAGACGACAACTTATATACTGAACTAGAACTTTTAACATGACAATAATTAAGGATGGACCTGTCTACAAAGTACCATTTGTGGAACGGTGGACAAAGTTATATCTTGCAATCGAATAGCTTCTAAATCCGTTTGTCGCTTTTTGTACTATTAACAGAAGTTAATAATTTCATCTTCTTCGGAAACGTTTGAAAACTGTACTCGATGCCTGTTATTTTTTTATTTTTTTTTTAGGTAGGTAGGTTTGCTCAATAACCGATTTGTTTATTATGTTGTTTAAAAAAGTGTGATATAAATTTCGGGCTAATTAACATTCCATAAATGCTACTTTGATGAAAAAGGTCCATCCTTAATTTTTACCCTGTTAGCACTTAAAGGTTTGCTATAATAGTTGCTTACAACCCCTTCAAATCTTGTAAATCCATTTTCCTAATCTTGTGACTGGAAAATCTAAAATGTTCAGAAAGTAGGTGCCGATATTTTTGTTTATACCTGTCGATTATAACTGGCAGACAACTCTTTGTACATTTTAAAATTGCTGCAGTTATAAACAAATTACGGCATTCTATGCCTATTGTGTTGTCATTCTCTATTAAGGAACCTTCAGATGTGTATATTCGTTTGTTTATTTGTTTGTTTTGGAGTTTTTTATGTAATGCAGTGTTCGGTAATTTATACATCGTATAATTTCTACCTACCTGCAAAATCTAGCGTTATGTGTGAGTCTAGGAAGTAAATCAGTCCATTCCTATCTTGTTACAGATATCTGCAAAATCTTTCGTTTTGTCGAAATCTAAAAAGCAAATCTTTTCTATGACTAAATATGTTAAAATACATTCCAGTATATCCTCAGCAACATCTATTTCAAATCTGCCAGTTCAACCTTAAATATCATTACTACTGTATTCTATGTCTACCCCCAATCCATTTACAACCTCGGTTGCAATTTTATTGCTTGAAGATTCTGGACCATTAAAAAGTATTGGCCTTTTTAATCTTTTCGCCAGGTCGTCGCAACTTATATTAGCTAAAATAAGCCCAGATAACAGAGTTAGTCGCTCCACAGTGTTTTTATTTGATCTCATGTTAGTGGGAAACGATACATAACAGTCACTTTTTTCTGGCGGCGGCAACAGTTTGTTTAAAGTTTACGTTAAAGTTTATTTGCATATTTTCTAAATCTCTTAATAGATTCTAATCATACCTGACATGAATCATTATGAAACTTAGATAATTCATTCTCCAATATGCTTGTTCGCCCCTTTTTATATGGCGTCAACGTTAAAAAAAAGTTTGTGTTAAGGTTTTAATCGAAGTTTTTCCGCTTGCAAATATTTCCTAAACCCATTGATGGATTCTCCTCACACTTGGGATGAATCAGTATGAACCTAGGACAATTCATTCTACGACATGCTTTCTCGCCACTATAACCTTGGTTTCAATGTCACAGTCATAGACAATTTGCGGTAAGGTTTTGGTTAAAGTATTTTGTTCATTTGCTTATATATCCTAAACAAATTTACTGATTTTCTTCATACATGGAATGCCAATTATAAAGTTCAGACATCCTCGCTCAAGATCTTGACCTTAGGTCTTCTTGTGTCATTTTTACCTGCTGTCATCTAATACTGAACTGGTCTTTCCAAACTAATTTAAACTATTATGTTGTTACAAAAAGGCTATGTGTTAGGACCGGGGATGCAATTTTCTGCCACTTTGTGAAGTTTACGTTACTTATGCCTGTTAAGAGGTTGTTGTCTCTGGCATTTTCTAAAAGTAACCAGGAAAGATAGTAGATGTTAAGCTTCAACACATGAACGTTATCCAACATGTCTTTATTTGTAAAATCCTACAAGAAGACATTGTATTCCCTTTACTTCTGTCCGACTGGTCTTGTAATTTTGATTAATGAAATGATACTGCCTAGTCTGACTGGTCTAGTAATTTTGATTCATGAAATAATACCGTCGAGTCTTACTGGTCTAGTAATTTTGATTCATGAAATAATACCGTCTAGTCTGACTGGTCTAGTAATTTTGATTAATGAAATGATACCGTCTAATCTGACTGGTCTAGTAATTTTGATTAATGAAATGATACCGTCTAGTCTGGCTGGTCTAGTAATTTTTATTAATGAAATAATACCGTCTAGTCTTACTGGTCTAGTAATTTTGATTATTGAAATAATACCGTCTAGTCTGATTCTTCTAGTAATTTTGATTAATGAAATAATACCGTCTAGTCTGACTGGTCTAGTTGTTTTGATTCATGAAATAATTTCGTCTAGTCTGACTGGTCTAGTAATTTTGATTCATGAAATAATACCGTCTAGTCTGACTGGTCTAGTAATTTTGATTAATGAAATAATACCGTCTAGTCTGATTGGTCTAGTAATTTTAGAGAAGTATGGATAACGAGAATACAGGAATGCGAATTTTTAGAAAGTTAAAGATGTATTTAGGAATAAAGATTGTACTATTTAAATTTTTTACCAGGACACTAATGATACATACTACTTATGTGTGTGTGTGTGTGTGTGTGTGTGTGTGTGTGTGTGAGAGAGAGAGAGAGAGAGAGAGAGAGAGAGAGAATTTTTTAAATTCATATTATCACAGTTTTTGTTTTTATCTTTTTCAGGCAAAGAACATCAATGTTTCTAGAACTGTTTTAAAGAAGGCAAAAGGTATCGTAATTATTTAAGTAAACAATCCATATGCATATGAACCGCCCATCGGACAATATGACGTCTTCGCAGAAAGCTGAAGTAATGTAAGATAAATTACAACGCAATTACGTTGTTTCCCGATGGAATCGAACCATGTGTCTCTGTTAATATTCCTGATATTTGCGTGAAAAAAACTACATTATGTTCAGGAAACATTGTTCTTTTCGAAATGCACAAATTCTCAATTTTATGCCCGAAGTGACATTTTCTCGCCTCGCGGCTCATATGCATATGTTTTATTATGTAGACTTATAATTATATATTCAGAAATTGAGGATGATTTGCTGCAAAGGAATCTCAGAGTCCTACAAGTTATTGGCGTGCATCAGAGCCGCACATCAACATTTCTGGTTTGGTTGGGTTAAGACCACTTTAAGATGTTGTGCCTAATGATTTTTAGTTCATTTTTCTTGGGCAATATGAGTAAAGTCATACAAGTTATTGTTCTCAGCTGAAATTTCAAAACAAGAAGAGCTGACGTGCCGAATACATGGACTATTTTATCGCAAACTGTTAGAAAAATTAAGTTCGATCGTGGCATGGATGCTTAAACATTAATTTTTTTTTTATTTTTTTTTTTTTTTTTTTACCATTCACGAGTGATCACGCCACATCTCTTTCTGTATTAATCAATAGCATTTATTTTTTGTTTTGTTATTTTCCCCAGTTTTCCTGGTGATAGGCATTCCAACGGTCTACCGTGCAGGTGGTTCCTATCTTTTCACTACACTATCTTCATTGGTGTCATCTGCTTCGCCGGAAGATAGGTCTCATGTCAAACTTGTTGTCCAGCTGAGCGACTTCAACATTTCGTATCAGGAGAAAGTGCAAGAAAAAATCCGGAAAATGTTTCCAAAGGAACTTTTTGACGAATTCATACTGATACACAATGTGAGCGCTGAGAAATATCCACCTCTGGAACACCTCAAACAAAACTTCGGAGACTCAACGACTAGAGTAAAATGGCGCGCCAAACAAACGCTAGATGCGGCTTTCTTAATGCAGTACTGTCAAGACATAGCGGAATATTACGTTCATATTGAAGACGATGTTATAACAAGACCGGGATATGTTCAAGAAATATCAGAGTTTATCAAAGAAACTGGAAGTTCATGGTCTGTTCTGGAATTCTCCTTTGTGGGAGCGATCGGAAAACTTTTCCGAAATTCGGATCTTCCCAAGTTAGTTAATCTGTTGACTTCTTTCTATGATGAGCAACCTATTGACTATCTATTTATGTATTTCAAATTAATAACAGTCCAAACAAAGCAATATGTGAGAATTCCAACGTTATTTAAACATATTGGAGTGAAATCCACACTCATTAATCAAACAAGATCAGACGTGTTCGATTCTTTATTCTTCTATCTTCAGCAGAAGAAATTAAAGGGAGATAACCCAAATGCGACCATTGAGACAACTCTTGGTGTTTATCAAGATTATTCTATCGATAAGGCCTATAATAGACTAAGCAGTGACTTTTTCTGGGGATTTGCAAAAAGTTCAGAGAACTTTGTTTTGATAATTTTCACCGTTCCTCAAAATGTGACCAGACTAGTCATAGAATCAGGTTTCATTGCAGATGAAAATAATTTGTACAATCCACTCAATGTTTCTTCAAATCTGAATAGCCGAGACTATATTAAGAAATGGAGTTTGGATTATAGTTCTGAATTAGTTAATAAACACACTTCATCTGCGTGCGAAGTATTCCGAACTCTACAGGAGTATGTGGAAGGACCTGTTCAAGTAGATAATATCCTCAGAAAAACGAATGGTCATGTACATTGTCTTAGGCTTTCCATAGCATTGCAAGATCAATGGATATTTATACGCGAAATTGGCGTCTATGTTACTTCCTGATACACTTTACAAGGTCGGATCTGGGCCGACTCCCACTCCCCCCCCCCCCCCCACTCTAAAAATGAGCGCGAAACAATCGGAACGTTTCCTATAGTAAGTTTTATTTACAGTTACATGGTTAAAATTCTGCGCTAGAAACACTTTCAAATGCAGGACCTTCCGGAGGCTTCGTCCCCTGGGGCCCCACAAGGGGTTCCATCCCACAGACACCTTCTTTACTTGTTTGTACCCACCCACGCACACCCACCCCACCCCCACGAAATAAAAAATATTATTCCTGGATCCGCAAATGATTTTTATTTCAAATTCATTGTTCTTGATATAAGGATGATAAAAATCATCCCGGGAAATTTTAGTAATATCGATTTCATATATATCATTTTTCGGTTTAAACTCGTCATATGTACGGCAAATGAAGTTGGGCTGCGGGTTCTCACGACTGATTTTGAAGTCCTTCTCAAAGAATGCCACTCAATGTATAAATAATGGCAAGCGTCATATTCATATTAAAGTAAGAAAATTGAGATTTCAAAAGGCAAATGATAGAAAACACCAAAAAATAACCAACATAAGACTGCAAGGAATTTAAGACAGTGCCAATAAAAGGAAGACATGCGTATTATGTGTGAATGAGAGAACCGTATTTAGTCAATTTCTCGCAATTCATCTATCTCTATAGCCGTATTAAGTCAATTTCTCGCAATTCATCTATCTCAATAACCGTAATAAGTCAATTTCTCGCAATTCGTCTATCTCTATAACCGTATTAAGTCAATTTCTCGCAATTCATCTATCTCTATAACCGTAGTAAGTCAGTTTCTCGCAATTCATCTATCTCTATAACCGTATTAAGTCAGTTTCTCGCAATTCATCTATCTCTATAACCGTATTAAGTCAATTTCTCGCAATTCATCTATCTCTATAACCGTAGTAAGTCAATTTCTCGCAATTCATCTATCTCTATAACCGTATTAAGTCAGTTTCTCGCAATTCATCTATCTCTATAACCGTATTAAGTCAATTTCTCGCAATTCATCTATCTCTATAACCGTATTAAGTCAATTTCTCGCAATTCATCTATCTCTATAACCGTAGTAAGTCAGTTTCTCGCAATTCGTCTATCTCTATAACCGTATTAATTCATCTATCTCTATAACCGTAGTAAGTCAATTTCTCGCAATTCATCTATCTCTATAACCGTATTAAGTCAATTTCTCGCAATTCATCTATCTCTATAACCGTATTAAGTCAATTTCTCGCAATTCATCTATCTCTATAACCGTATTAAGTCAATTTCTCGCAATTCATCTATCTCTATAACCGTATTAAGTCAATTTCTCGCAATTCATCTATCTCTATAACCGTATTAAGTCAATTTCTCGCAATTCGTCTATCTCTATAACCGTATTAAGTCAGTTTCTCGCAATTCGTCTATCTCTATAACCGTATTAAGTCAATTTCTCGCAATTCGTCTATCTCTATAACCGTATTAAGTCAATTTCTCGCAATTCGTCTATCTCTATAACCGTATTAAGTCAATTTCTCGCAATTCATTTATCTCTATAACCGTATTAAGTCAATTTCTAGCAATTCATCTATCTCTATAACCGTATTAAGTCAATTTCTCGCAATTCATCTATCTCTATAACCGTATTAAGTCAATTTCTCGCAATTCATCTATCTCTATAACCGTATTAAGTCAATTTCTCGCAATTCGTCTATCTCTATAACCGTATGAAGTCAATTTCTCGCAATTCGTCTATCTCTATAACCGTATTAAGTCAATTTCTCGCAATTCATTTATCTCTATAACCGTATTAAGTCAATTTCTAGCAATTCATCTATCTCTATAACCGTATTAAGTCAATTTCTCGCAATTCATCTATCTCTATAACCGTATTAAGTCAATTTCTCGCAATTCATCTATCTCTATAACCGTATTAAGTCAATTTCTCGCAATTCATCTATCTCTATAACCGTATTAAGTCATTTTCTCGCAATTCATCTATCTCTATAGCATGTTCAGTTTTAATCTGATACACGTCAGCAGATACAATTTTCGAGTATTTTCAAATGATCAAGAACTGAATGTGTCTGTGATAAACTTATACTATATTGAACAGATGTACTCATTTGTCCTGGCTTGTTTTAGAGAATTGAAAATGTGTTTTGTCTAGTTAGAAAAATAACCACAAAATGATGAAAATATGTGTATTATTTTTAATATATTTATATGCTTCATTTTTGTTCATTTTTAATTTCGACCTTCATCCATCCCACATCCCGTCTCACCTAATTCCGTGGAGCTGCATCCAGGACTGGAATCCCTTTGTTGTTATCTAATCATCGCCATCACACACACACACACACACACACACTCTCTCTCTCTCTCTCTCTCTCTCTCTCTCTCTCTCTCTCTCTCTGCCTGGTGACTCTGATAGATAGATAGATGTATTCTAGCATTTGCAATTAACAGTGGACACTTAGACTCAAAAAGTCTACAACGGGGCAGAAGGAATAAAAAAAAAAAATCTCCAGATTTCAAGAGCGAAGGAAGAAAGGAATGAAAATGACTGAAAATACAGATTTATATTAAAATTTTAAATAAGACTAATTAGATTGCCACTATTAGGCCAGATATTAGGCTAGATATTTGCCAGATAGCGACGGCGTCGTCGTTATAAACGTTGAAATCTTGTTGTCATTTTCATTTATTTGTTTATTTCAGTTATGTTAACGTCATATACCATACACACGGGCGTAGTTTGCAGAAGGGAAAATTTGTTCCGCAGGACCCTTATTACTAATGCAATCGCATGCAGTATAGGACAAACATATTGGCCAATTAACAGATACTGATGCGACAAACGTCAATTATCCACAATAAATGAGGTTGGAGAATCAGAACTTAAAAGTACATCTGTGACTAAAACAAGACTTAGTCTCTTTTTAACTCGAGGGTATAAAGTTAGATCTTCCTACAGATAAAAGTAAACAAGAAACTCAACTGTCGTCTATCTGTAATCTTTGTACTTTTTTGTGAGAGTCAGCTTTACCTGGATAGACTTTTAAGACAAGTGATGAATCACCTCAAGGGACAGTCTTTGTAGTACATGTGGCAGACTTCACAACACAAATGGTTTCCTGTACTGTCATGACGATCCTTGCTGCGGGCACCAAGATATATGTCGCGCGTACTGAAAGCAGACGATCAGAGATGAACAGATAAACAGACAATATGGTTGTAGCAAATCTTTGCAGGTAAGCTTCTTTATGCAATTGTAATCTTTTTTTAACAGAAGTTATGAATTTTTAAACGATTCATTAGAACAATAGTGCACTGAACTAAAGATTTTGAGACAGATTTCTGAACAGTGCATTTTATAAATATTTTTTTAAAAATAATAATCAAGGTCGTGTGCATATCCGGATATTTGACAGACGTTTCTTTAGAATTTTTCGCATCCTCTTTATTTTTCTATGCGTTTCTTTTGAATAGGAAAAACAGACTTAGCAACCCCAACCCTCTCCGTGCGTCTCCATCCAAGCAGGTTTGGTCATGTAATGTGACTGCGTCTACACTGATTGAGACTGCATACTATTGTTTTTCTGATTGTAATATCATGGATATATGGATTTTGATATAATTGTTATTCCTCCCATCCGCGCCAGGCAAATATGTTTGTTGGTACCACCAAAGATTGAGCAAAGTGCAAAGGATGCTGCGTTGGTAAAGACTGGAAGTTGTTTTTGCACTTTCTGCTGTGTCCAGCTGTACCATGACTTACCCACATGCTGTGTCTGGTAAACATGTTCTGTACGTGTTATAACTCATTGTATGAGAACCTACGTTGAAGTCTGTTTGGTATGTGTTGCAACTCGTTCTATGAGGAACTATATCCAAGTATGTTTTACACGCGTTGTGATTCATTGTATGAGGACCTATGCCCAAGTCTGTTTAGTATTCGTTGTAAATCGTTCTATGAGGACCTATGCCAAAGTATGTTTGACACTCGTTGTAACTAATTGTATGAGGACCTATGCCAAGTCTTGCCCATCTCGTCTATGTTTATAGGGACCATTAATATTTAGCATATTATCAACGATGACAACTAATCACTTTCATAAAATAAAACTACAGGATAAGTAGCATAAACTTCTCTTTAAAAAAAGGTTTAAACCAAAATTCTTCCTCACTTGTATAGCTCGTACCTCAAACATACTTCTGGTTTCCAACATATTTTATTAATTAGAAGATTATGAGTTGAGTTTTTGTATACATACCATATATAATCACGAATAAGTCAGATCCAACTGCAGACAGCATACACTCAGTTCTGCTCTCCCATAATGCGCCGGCAGGTCTGGGTCTGTACAATTTATTAGGCCCAATAAACATTATGTGACTGCAGGTCTGGGTCTGTACAGCTTATTAGGCCCAATAAACATTATGTGACCTCAGGTCTGGGTCTGTACAATTTATTAGGCCAAATAAACATTATGTGACGGCAGGTCTGGGTCTGTACAGTTTATTAGGCCCAATCAGCATTATGTGACGGCAGGTCTGGGTCTGTACAGTTTATTAGGCCCAATCAGCATTATGTGACGGCAGGTCTGGGTCTGTACAGCTTAATAGGCCCAATCAGCATTATGTGACTGCAGGTCTGGGTCTGTACAGTTTAATAGGCCCAATCAGCATTATGTGACGGCAGATCAGGGTCTATGTTGTTTGCAATTGCACCTGACATATATACTAGTATATACGGTAAATAAGTGGCATGATGCATGTTTCTTCCTTATGATATAAGCATTATCGTTTTTATTTTCAAAAAGTCGATAAATCGGAAATTAATTGAGAATAAAAAGACTGACTTCTGGCTTCTCGTTAACCAATATGAGAGGGTTTTATTTGTCTTCGATATCTTAATAAAACAAGTTGCCACTATCAAGACCCGAGTCCACTAGATGCCAATAGGTTTATCAGGTTCATACACTATCAAGACCAGAGTCCACTAGATGCTAATAGCTTTATCAGGTTCATACACAAGCAAGACCCGAGTCCACTAGATGCCGATAGCTTTATCAGGTTCATACACTAGCAAGACCCGAGTCCACTAGATGCCGATAGCTTTATCAGGTTCATACACTAGCAAGACCCGAGTCCACTAGATGCCGATATGTTTATCAGGTTCATACATTAGCAAGACCAGTGTCCACTAGATGCCAATAGCTTTATCAGGTTCATACACTAGCAAGACCAGAGTCCACTAGATGCCAATAGCTTTATCAGGTTCATACACTAGCAAGACCCGAGTCCACTAGATGCCAATATGTTTATCAGGTTCATACACTAGCAAGACCCGAGTCCCCTAGATGCCAATATGTTTATCAGGTTCATACACTAGCAAGACCAGAGTCCACTAGATGCTAATAGCTTTATCAGGTTCATACACTAGCAAGACCCGAGTCCCCTAGATGCCAATATGTTTATCAGGTTCATACACTAGCAAGACCCGAGTCCACTAGATGCCAATATGTTTATCAGGTTCATACACTAGCAAGACCCGAGTCCCCTAGATGCCAATATGTTTATCAGGTTCATACACTAGCAAGACCCGAGTCCCCTAGATGCCAATATGTTTATCAGGTTCATACACTAGCAAGACCCGAGTCCCCTAGATGCCAATATGTTTATCAGGTTCATACACTAGCAAGACCCGAGTCCCCTAGATGCCAATATGTTTATCAGGTTCATACACTAGCAAGACCCGAGTCCCCTAGATGCCAATATGTTTATCAGGTTCATACACTAGCAAGACCCGAGTCCACTAGATGCCAATATGTTTATCTGATTCATACACTAGCAAGACCCGAGTCCCCTAGATGCCAATATGTTTATCTGGTTCATACACTAGCAAGACCCGAGTCCCCTAGATGCCAATATGTTTATCTGGTTCATACACTAGCAAGACCCGAGTCCCCTAGATGCCAATATGTTTATCTGGTTCATACACTAGCAAGACCCGAGTCCCCTAGATGCCAATATGTTTATCTGGTTCATACACTAGCAAGACCCGAGTCCCCTAGATGCCAATATGTTTATCAGGTTCATACACTAGCAAGACCAGAGTAAACTAGATGCCAATATGTTTATCAGGTTCATACACTAGCAAGACCCGAGTCCACTAGATGCCAATATGTTTATCAGGTTCATACACTAGCAAGACCCGAGTCCCCTAGATGCCAATATGTTTATCAGGTTCATACACTAGCAAGACCCGAGTCCCCTAGATGCCAATATGTTTATCTGGTTCATACACTAGCAAGACCCGAGTCCCCTAGATGCCAATATGTTTATCTGGTTCATACACTAGCAAGACCCGAGTCCACTAGATGCCAATATGTTTATCAGGTTCATGAGTCACAATGATGTTTATTTCAAGTTATTTTCTGGGATTAACTCTACAACAAACTAAATCTGCTCAATATCAAACTCTTTTGAGATCTATAGAATGTTCTCTGTTTTAAAACTTTTGTTCAGATCTAATCATACCTGCTGGGGAAAAAAAATCTTAAGATTTCCAATCTGGCAAATTTATCGTCAATTTAGGGCAATAATCATATAGACAAAACTTTGCTTATCGCCGAACCGAATTGAGGTGGAAATGAGCTTCGACGAAAACCCAATTTGTTTTTATTATGATATCGGTTAATTTAAGACCATAACTCTGCAAAAAAATGCACAAAACAAGGTGATTATCGATCTCATCCGAAGTTTTATTTTGTGCTTGCAGATGACAAAAACAATTGCTTGATTATTTGTTTTAAATTGTGAATGATAAAAGTTTCAAAAGCCGGTAAAAGTGCAAAGACTGAAAAGACGCAAGGCTAAACCTTTGAAAAATTCAAGCGCAAAACAGTTCGTTATCGAATTAGTCCAGGAATTTATAGGATTTTGCTCTAAAGCAAATTCTGTTGAAATCAAACAGTAAGTTAATATTTCAAGGTATCGCAAGAATAGATATGCTAAGAGGTTTCAGGGGACGTAACTCCAAAAGGATATTTTTCAGACAGAAACAGGGTTCAGGCAACAATTATTTTCATACTGTGTTATGCATAACTATTCGTTATTGTACATTTGTTACTATAATTGATAGAACTTTGTAAATTTCTGTACACATTCATACACATTAGTGTTTGAAATCCCGAAAGTTTCATCAAAGGTTGGCAGGATCGTTTTTGTGTTTTATTATGAAAACAGCTTGCAGCATTTCAAAGTACTTCAGCTGTGAAACGCACTATCGAAATTTTTACTATTTTGTCGGAATATCTTCCTTATATTGGTAAATCTCGAAGGGAGCTAACTGTGATTTCAGGCCTGCCAGACCATCATGGAAAATTTGAATAAAACTCTTATATTTGCATGCAACATATATTCCAACTTAACTCAGCAAATCTGATTAATTTTCATGTGAATCTAGTAGTTCCATAAGTGTTATAAATTGTGTATTGTTGGTCGTATCTTCCTGAATTATATAGGTTATTTTCAAAGCGGTAAAAAGTCATTTCCAATGTATGATATTTTCTATCCAAAAAGCAGCGTTAAATGGAAAAATGTTGATACATTTTTTTACCTTTTTTAATATAATTTTTAACAAAAGTTTTAATTTAACAAATCTGATCAAACCTATAAATTTAAACTTTCTGAATGAGCAAAAAACAAAACTGCTAAATTTTAGACAGCAAAGTTAACCAATTAATTGCTTTTAAGACAAGCAGTACTTTGGGCCTGTGAAACTTATAATATTTGTCCAATGGGTAGTGAAGCATGATAATTACGAGTGATATTTGTCCAATGGGTAGTGAAGCATGATAATTACGAGTAATATTTGCCCAATGGGTAGTGAAGCATGATAATTACAAGTAATTTTTGTCCAATGGGTAGTGAAGCATGATAATTACGAGTGATTTTCGAGTCGAAACTTATAATATTTGTCCAATGGGTAGTGAAGCATGATAATTATGAGTAATATTTGTCCAATGGGTAGTGAAGCATGATAATTACGAGTGATTTTTGTCCAATGGGTAGTGAAGCATGATAATTACGAGTAATATTTGTCCAATGGGTAGTGAAGCATGATAATTACGAGTGATTTTCGAGGCGAAACTCAAAATACCTCTAAAAATGTGTATACATATTAAAGAAAGACTGACACGTTTTATGCTCCAGATTTGTTGTATCAGGTACAAAGCCAGTTGTTTAGGAAAGATACTAGTATACTCAAATTACCTATAGTGATGGGACAAGCACCAAGTTATATAGGGAAAAGGGATAAACATTGCAATGTCAAGAGCAATAAAAGGTGGCCCTTTGATAGGAAAATACAGTTTCATGAAGGCTTTACCTCATTGGCCCTTTGATAGGAAAATACAGTTTCATGAAGGCTTTACCTCATTGAAAAGTGGCGACTAAGACCTAAGTACTGTCTATGAGGTACTATATCCTATTGTGGTGGTGTAAATTAATTTTAGTGACTTATAAAAAGTTTCCAAAAGTATATTTGCTACAGTTTGTTTAACCATCTGCAGGTTAATTAAGTAATGAGGAAACTCAGCTATTATTAAGTTTATGGTGGTGGGGGAAGGGAAGGGTTATTCATTTGCGCCATATTTTGCACATAACATTATACATTGAAGTTGAGTGGCCAACTTGTAAACCAAAAGATCTTACCAGAAAGAAGCTAATTCAATATGGATATAACATTTCTGGATATTTAAAGTGCATACAGCCTAATCAGTGCCGGTAATATTCAATATAGGTTCATTTAGGTCCTATAGTTTTAACCAACTTTGAAGATAGGTACAAATCTAGTGCCATGAATTATAAATAAGAAAGACCATTTCTTCATGTAGGACATGTAAATGTGTACTTTTTTAAGATTAACTGCACACGGTTATTTCAAAATAATCCTCCTGAACATTTCTGGTTAAAATTGAAGATTACCAATCAATAATTAGAAGTAAAGTTGTTCAGTACTAGTGTCATATCAGTTTCTGTCACAATGCTGCACTGTGGCAATCAATGTCTCAATCAAAATAAATAATAGCAAGGGATGTATTTTATGTTACACATGCTTCATCTTCTTTTTCTAGCTCTAAGTTGATAAGGCACGTGATAGAGTACATTTCATTCCTTGTACACATCTATTTTCACACATCTCCTCTCTGACAGTTACAAATGCTGTATAAACAGACACAGTGGACTGGGTTATAGATTCTTCATCTCCATTCTCTCATTAAGTACCATGTAACTGTGTTAATAAACAATTATTGTAGGCTATAGAAGCAAATATTTGTTGCCAGTATGTCACACCATCATCATCACACAATTTAACTGCTTGAATCTGTAAAGAAAAACACTGCAAATGACACGCAGGCACAAAATCAACTAGAATAATATTTTGGGGTTTATTCATGCTGTTTGAATAAAGGCCCCAACCCTGACTTTCAAGGGAAAGAATAGTACAAATAAAGATGTAAAAAGGTAGTAGAATTACCAAACATCTCACTTAACTTCATTTTGAGGCAATTGAAATGACGTCAAGCAGTAAATATCTTAAATTTTAAAACATAAAAAATCCTATAAAAATTAAATTAAATTTTTTTCTAAAGATCAATGTATACACTTTATAAAATGTCTAATGACATATGCAAGAGAAGCGAGAGCTAAGTTTTGTGCCTTCAGTAGTGTGCTAAAAATGATGTATACCTCTTTTTAAATACCTCATATATAGACCTCAGACAACAATTATTTGTATTGTATGTTATGTATAACCATTCATTATGATATATTTGTTACTATAACTGACAGAACTTTGTAGTTGTCTGCACACACTAATTCGCCTTAGTGGATGAAATCCTGAAAGTTTCATCAATGGTTGACCGGCTTGTTTTGTTTATTATACAGTAGAGAGTGACGCAAGAGAAGTAAATCAAAGTGCCCACTTGAATGACGTGTAATTAGGTGACACTTTTAATACCCATGTGTTCACTACGGAGAAGGCAACACTAACAGTCTATACAGTTTGTCAACTTTAAAATCTTCTCCCTTATTATCAAAATGGCTTGTAACAGTTCAAATAATTCAACTGTGAAACACACCATCAAACTTGTACTATTTTCTCGAAATACCTTCTTCACTTTGGTCAACCTCGAGGAGAGCTAAATGTGGTCAGCTGCCTGTCAAGCTGCTCCTCCTGGTCTGGTTGAAAAATCGGATTTTAGGACCATTAAGATTAAAATTATGGACGCCAGGGCAACGGAGGACAAACAAATGTAACGCATGGTCACGTGGTCTATTTGACAGGTTCTCCTCCTAAATTGGACTAGACAATATCATAACCTGTAACTAAGAAAACATTATTTAAATCCCAATAATTGGTTAGAAGTGACGTCATTCTGAAACGGTTAATTTATAGTTAGCCTGAGATATCCCTTCTGAACTTAAGTGGCTGGCCTAAAATTCTTCGCGCAGTATCAGGGATACGAAGCCAGGAATTCCTGTATTACTCCAGAACAGTCTTTTTTCAGCAAAATTCGACGTATCTATCAGCGAAATGTTTTGTCGATATCTTTCAGGTTCATCCCTAAATACTACACCAGACACCGTCTCCGTTACGTGCTGGTGTTGCTGTCGATCGCAGCTTTAACTTATTACATTTACATCAAGATAGAAAGTGTTACAAAAGGTATACATTCTTTTCTTCCAGCCATATCTCTTCTTCTTTGTCAGTCTGCTGCTCTTTTCCTTTTTCTCCTCTTAATATAATATGCATATAACCACAAATATATTTATATTTCAAATTATACAAAATAACATCTTAGAAAATAGGAATTATACTAATAAAATCAAGTCATTGTTGATATACGAATTATACTAATAAAATCAAGTCATTGTTGATATAGGAATTATACTAATAAAATCAAGTCATTGTTGATATAGGAATTATACTAATAAAATCAAGTCATTGTTGATATAGGAATTATACTAATAAAATCAAGTCATTGTTGATATAGGAATTGAATATACAGATACAAAATATATTTCAGAAGAACAAAACATTATTATAATCAGTTATATGGTGAAACTAGTGTCTTTGAGGAGAGAAAACTTGAAGGTGAATCAAGTTCAAATAAATGTAAGCTTACTAACAATATGTCACAAAGTTTGGAAAGTTAAATTACTTATCAAGAATTAGAAAAGGTAGTTAAATGTATGCATAACTATCATTGTCCAGGTTTAGTTTAGATGGATTTACTGATTATTTTATTTTTACAAATTTGTTTTAGTTTTGTCTTTTGTTTTTTTTTTTTTTGTTTTTTTTTTTTAAATTGAAAAGATGTGGGTGGTGTTTATATTGAGATCAATAAAGATTGGATGTGCATCAGGTTCATTATTAATTACTCAACAAGAAGTTACCCAAACATACGTACCAAAACTAAATATAAATAGATTACTTTGAGAAATAGGCGATTAAGATACGTATTGAATGTAATTTATAAAATGGCTTTAGGTTGTATAGCAAATAGAATAAAACGTGTTTTGAATGATTTAATAATGAAACACAAAATGGGATTATTTCTGTCTGATTTAATACATCAAGCAAAAAAAGGGATTATTTCTGTCTGATTTATTAGGGAAAATATTAGAATAATATATGTTATTTTATTTGAAAAAAGAACGCAAGATGTCCCTGGTCTAATTTTGTCCATAGATTTTTAGAGGCATCTGATATAATTTCCTGGAAAATAAGAGATAAAACAGTTAGATATTTAATTTTCGGGATTCGATATAAAAATTGCTAAAACTATTTTGTAAGGGAGCTAATTCGTGTATATTGCAAAATGGATATGTGTCAGTTTTGTAAATGTGAAACGATGTTGTATACAAGGAGATCCAATTTCTCCATACATATTTATTTTGTGTGCTGGTATTCTTGGGAAAATAGACAATAACACAATCAGTCTGATAAATTCCCCCCCCCCCAAATCTGTGTTGATACTGATGGACGATTTGTTGGTCTGGTGCTACCTGTTCATTAAAATGTGCAATTTTGCTGCATACAAATCTTTCCGAAACACACCCACGTACAGCTTAGACACTTACCGGTATTTGGTAACAGCCATATGTAGCCACGAAATTCAAAATGGCCACATGACATAGGGCTGTATCATTCCTCGTGGATTTACAAGTCATCAAACATAGCATTTGATCCGGAAATATTCTGTACATATGGCCAAAAGGACCCTTCAACTGACGGTAGTTCAAAAGATGCGAGAAATATCGATAAGTGTCTAAAATGTACAGCGATATGGTGCCGACAGATTTGTCTGCAAACGATTCCTCAATTTTAGGAATAGGTGATATCAGACCATCAAAAAGTCCATTAGTATCAACACAGATTTGGGGTTGTTTATTTATCGGACTATGACACAATATAATGAATTACTATTAATAAACTGAAAACAAATTAAGTCAATATGCTGATGATACTCAAATAGTTTTAGATGGTAGTGAAATATCTCTTAGAGCAACAATACAGGTGTTACAAACATTTTATAGAATGGTATGATTAAAATTCAATGTAGAGAAGACTAGAGCAGTTTGGATTTGGGCATTATCGAAATCAAATGTACGATTGTGTCATCGGTTTGATTTAAATTTGGATCAGGGACATTTTAAAATTGTAGGAGTAATTTTATTTTAAGTCTAGTATATGATATTTGGGGTTTAAATTCACTTGAGATAATAAAGAAGATAGAATCAACTCTTAAAAGCTGGAAAGGGGGAAAATGACTCTATATGGAATAATTGCTATAATTAAATCCATAGCTTTATCTAAATTTATACACCTCTTTTATTCTTTGACTGATTAACTACAATTTCTCACAATACTACTTGAAAAACTGTTTTCTAAATTTATTTGGAATTCAGTGCCAGATTGTGTTAAAAGATAAGTGATTTCTCAAGATTATAAGCATGGACGTCTGAAGATGGTTCAAAACAAAAATGTTATTAAAGCATTCAAGATATTATGGTTAATGAAGTACAAAATAAATGGTCATCGTGTCGTGTATCGATTTTAAGAAAATATTTATATTGGGATTACATATTGATCACTTATTGCTTCAAAATCTCGCCAACAAGTTCTGGAAAAATCAATTAGAAACTGGGCAAGAATTTATTAAGAAGTTGAAAAGTGCTACAATTGAAAAGGGTTTTTTTTTCTCAAAAATATGGTATACTAGTAATTCAAACATGGTAGAGTCACACAAGTTTGGTATTGAAGATTCGCATGAAAAGGGCACCCATACTATTATCGATATAGTTGCATGTGATGGTTTCTTCTATTCTTATGATGAATTAAAAAATATGAATGGATTGAAAGAAACATTTTTAGATTATATATCAGTAATAAGGACAATTCCTCAAAATTGAAAAGATTTAATTGGAAATAAAAAGGTGACAATTGAAGAATATACGAAAGTAAGTTATAATGTATATTTATCCTATATATCAATGAAAAAGAAATAATACAGAATTTGCAGGAAGTTATGGTTGAAAAAAGACCCGAGTCGACACAAGAAATGGAATAGATAGTTTGATATGATACAATCAGATAAAATAATTAATTATGTTTCTCTACTTGTTCACATTGATTATACGAAACTTAAGGATTTTCAATTTCAAATATTGCATAAAATTTCATGTACAAATTCGTACCTAACGTCAGAATACTAAATAATGGTAAATGTGATTTTTGTGCATTGGAGAATTCTACATATATTATTTGAATGTATAAAAGTAAATCATTTATAGATTACATTAGAACAGTGGCTGAAAGACAATTTTAATATTAATAAGAAATTTAACAAAACAATAATATCCAGAACCAATATTCCAATCGTTATTAACTTTCTCTCTGTTATAACAAAAGATTGTATCAATAGATCAAAAGTTTCAAAATCAGGTTTAAATTTTTCAGTACTGATTCAGACTTTTGGTATGTATTTTAAAGTTGCGAAATTTATTTCATATTTATCAGCAGTCCAGAAAAAAAGTATTGTACAAGTGGTCAGACTTGTGTACACATTTTGATACATGGTTCTTAAAGACTCTTATTGATCAAAGCTTCACATCTTGAATCTTTTTCTGCATGTGAAGCAAATTACCAAAAACACTCCGATTTCCCATGAGGGTATTTGATATGTCTTACTGTCTGCATAGTAATTTACGCACACATTGACATATAAAATTGCCTGTATCTAACAGCTTTAGACATAATGTAATGATTCTGCTCTTTTTATGTGTTAGTATGTGTCAGTTTGCATGTCTCCTTTTATGAATTAAAAACAAATAACTTCTTACATTTATGATATGAAATTAACTTGTCTGTTATTTATCTTGGAACGAATGCCCAGTCCATCAACCAGGCAAAATGTACAAAACATAACAAAAAATACGTTACCCACCCACCCCCACCCCACCCCCACAAACTTCCATACACGAAAAACATACCGGTGCAAAAATAGCATACGTGTTTCTTACATGATCAGGACAGTTTTATTTGGTTTTACACGTGCGATTATTTTCGTCGACCGTACTCAAACATCGAAATTACACGTGCTAATTGAGTACAGCTTTTATGGTGTTAAACAATCTCCTTCATGTAGGTAATTTTTTTATATAATTTGTGTGTTTAGTAATTGATCATGTTAGAACAATAATCCTAGATTAGTCAGGTAGCATGTTCCATGAAATAACGTCCCTTGGGAATTTTGTGATGAAACCAAACCACTAGTCTAGATGTCTTAAGGGAACCCCAAATAACAGTAAAAGACTTGTTGGAAGTCTAGGAATCTGATCTGGTCATGGTGATGAGTCAGTGCAGGAAACAATTTATTTTGTACTTTTTTGCGTAGTACTTTATACCAACTTATCCTGATAGATTCATCCGTTTGCTCTATATGTGTTTCAGATTTCATCCAGTGTCAACTCTGCTCTGCTTAATATATACACTCTACATTTGTGTCAATCATGTATTGTAGCTCATGTACAATGTTGAGTGACATCAAACCTCCATGTATATCTTGAATGTTGCAGGTGAGCGCTGTGGTGGTGGGAGCACACGCATCATCCAAGATGCACAGCATAAACAGTACAGAAATCAACCTGAACAGTCTAGACTAGATCCTTGATCCACATAAACTAATCGCTTTTGGTGCTGGGTTTCCTCTTGCTAAAACTAACATTCTGTGTGTATGAACATTCTGCCGTAACGGCATTTATCTTCTACCATAATGGAGACAGCATCTCAGTTCAAGTGCTAGCTGCAAAAGTGGCAAGGTATAACACCAACTACTCGCTCTGCATCATCTGCCAAACAGAGAAAAGTGAGGCACTCATGGGAGAAACCAGGTGCTCATGAGAAAGTACTGAACTTTATCAGAGAACGTGCTCACTATCGACATAATGACTATCATGAGATAAGCCGACGCCTTGGTTATGTCACTTTCCATGATCTGAAATCAAGACGTGTCATATGGCACAGAGAGTGCTATCAAGACACAGTCCATATAGTGCAGTAGGGCCAAAGAACGATATGAAATGTGAATGGTTTCCAAGGGTACCAGACAAGAATCATCTTCCAGTCACTCATCCGATAGTGGCACCTTTACTCGCTCTTAGTCAGCCCCTTACGACAAGGTTATGTGCTCCTTCTTTGCTACAGAAAATGCTGGTTGTTCTCTCAAAAAAAACCATCGAGAAAAGTGGAAACCGAAAGCTCCATGTCAAGCCCTGCACATCCATCAAGCCATAAAATGCACATGCAAATGACATCAAATACCACAAGCTGTGATGGGTAATGCATGTCACTAATGTTCGTCGCAGAGCAATGAGCCATCGCCATCTAAGCCAAGTGCAACTGATGAATTGGTAGCAGAGGCTGAATTACTCAGCCTGGTTGAGGGCACGTTGCTTGATTGAAATGTAGTTAGCATGTCTCCAGTAGGCGTACATAGGCATCCTATCTACCAAGAATTCCAGAAACCAAAACGTGTGAAGCTGAACGTGTAAATGTCAAGAGCACAAGAGATGCTGCAATTCAGCTGGTGGAAGAGAGTAATGTGGACAGTGACATAGACATGAAGGTTATGTACAATGCGGCTTCTGCGCTTAGAAAAGCAATCAGTAAAGCTAAAACTTGGACCTTTGGTGGTTCACTAACAGATGTTAGAGAGGAACATTTACCAATGGGATGTACAGCTTTTATTGGTGGGTCCTTCCAGGAACCAAAACAAAAATGTTATCAACTGAAAAAAGAAGTCGTCACAGGTGAACAAGCATGCCATGAACCTAGCACACAATACAGTGATGATGTTCCTGTCCCGGCAGACCCTGAGTTCAACACGTGAAATGCTACAACAGCTAGCAGTTGGAGTAGCCATTCGTAAAGTCATTCGAAGCAAGAAAATTATCGACGTCTTGCATAGGTTTGGGATGTCAGTTGAATACAAAAGACTCCAGCGAGAGGAAGGACAGATAGCTGATGGAGCAATGCTACACTGCCAAGTGAAGAGTAGTCTGATGGCCATCCTTGAGAAGCTGCAAAATGGGAAGAGCCAGTGCCTGATACAAATAAAGAAGCAGCAATAACACAACAGATATGGCAGACACCAGCAACATGGATGAAGTGCGCCTCACAATTGACCGCTACGATGTGCCTATGTCAGTGAAGACGGCAACCCGTGACAAAAGGTAAGGAAGCCAGCCAGTAATATCCTACCACATAACGGATATAGCAAAGGTATTCATGAAGCGACTCCTGTCAGATGTGAAAAAGAAGGTGAAACTCACCTGCTACCTTGCCGAGAAGATGTTGGAGAAGGCACACGCAAATGATAAACACATGGTGGTGGCATGGGGGTCTCAGTGCAGATCAACGCATAGGGATATAAGCCACCTTCAAAGTGATCAAGAAGAAGCCGATACAAAGCTGCTGCTGCATGCCGCTGACGTATTTGTGCTGTCTATACAACGGTATAGAGAATTATGCAAGGACACCAACTTTGTAACTGGAACTATTCGAAGGCGCCGCGTCATCCACTGAGACCCATTTATGAAGCCCTTGAACCTAGCAAGGCTGTCGCCTTGCCAGGGTTCCATACCATCAGGGGTGCCGACAATACAGGTAGTTTTTCCAAAAGAGGAAAGCTAGCTTTCTGGAATGATTTCCAAGATGCCAGTGATGATATCATAAATGGGCTTGCAAGCCTCGGCACAACCTCAGTGCCTTCTGATGACACCTTTGCTGCTATCGAACAGTTCATCTGTAAAGTGTACCTACCTCAAACTCAAATCTCAGAGGTGGAGAAGTTGAGATGGCGGTGGTTTTTCGCAAAGAAGCAGGCACAATCGCAAATGCTAATACCTACACAAGCTGCACTACTTCAAGCAATTCTATTGGCTCACTACCAGGCTATTATCTGGAACAGTGACACTACGGCAAACCCTGAAATACCGCCACCGCATGAATATGGCTGGAAATTAAAAGGGGAAGAGTGGTTTCCAGTCATGACCATGCAAATTTTACCACCAAAATATGTACTCCACTTTGTGAAGTGTGGCTGCACCAAGACGAGATGCCAAACAGCAAGGTGCACATGTCGGAAAGCAGGGTTCAGCTGCACTGATATCTGCGACTGTTCCAGCATTGGGGAGGCGTGTAACAAGGTGGAACGAGCGAACCCATAAGATGACAACATGTTCCTGTGAACTATCTGATGTACTTGCAAATATGGACATTGCTTGTGTGGTAGCAGTGCACTCTTAAATATTAAGCCGGCAGTAAATCTGCGTTTCCCTAAAAGGCTGTAACATCTAAAGACTTATGTGTAGATTGGTCTATAAATGTCAGAATTTAAAGCAATAAATACACAAAGTTTACATGATGAGTGATATCAGTACATAGAATAATTTCTTGCCAGACTGTTCCATTTCCAGAATGTTCCATTTCCGCTGCTCAGGTTAACATATTTGATAAATCGTAAGAACTCGATCATTGTTTTACATGAACGTGACAATTTCGTTTTTCATAAACTCATGGTATGAAGGCATAGCCAATGCCTGTCGCCACTCTGAGTACTATATTTTCATTATGCATACATAATGATATATTGAAGGTATACATGGTCCGCTTCACACACTTAAACTGTGTTTATCTCTTTGATCGAAACGGCTTCAGACCGATAATTTGGGTTGTTTTTTTGTTTTTAAATAACTCACAGCCGACACCAGAGCAAATTCCCAGACTGTCAACAAGTTTTTTATTGTTATTTGGTGCCACATCAAGACATCTAGACTAGTGGCTTGTTTTCATCACAAAATTCTCACGGGACTTCACATGCACTCTGACTACATGGTTTGCTGTGTGGAATCGTTTGCAGGAGCACTTGGGAAAGACTTCAAACAAACTTTCTCCTTGTGCAAACCTGGTATAATCTATATAAAAATGTATTATTCAAATTAATGTGGTCTCAACGTATTACAAATGACAACTCCTTGACAGAATATTCTGTTAAATTATGCTGTTTATTTTTCAGTGAGTTGTTGAATAAAACCTTCAGTTTGCATTATATCGACACATATACTGTACGAATGTTTTTGATTTCAATGTGACAGGTGAGACTTTTCAAACATATGTGGGACACAAAAGCCAAGTTCACGCAATATCTAGTGTTGATCAGGTAAGCTATATTTGCATACCTATATTTCGGCAAATTAATAGTCTGCAGATTTACAGACACATAGAAAGACAGATAGATATATATACATTCTTATTAAAATCGAGATCTACTTGTCAATGAGTAGGTCTGACAGGAACCAATACGAGATCACTTTCTGTTGAACAATTGATTCATCTATCAAATTAGAGCTGTCATATAACTGAAAGTGATAAATGCCATTCGGAACATATCTTTTGTAACGATAACTCTTCCAAACACAAAATATAACGCTCTATTTGATAGGATACGAAAATGGGTCGACAGTGAAATACAAAGTTCAGCAGAACATGAAGGTCTATCGGTGCCTGTCAGATCTCGGTTTTAATCAGATTAGATAGACAGAAAGACAGAGTCTGTACAGTAGCTTTGATGGTTCATGTTCATATTCAATCACCATGAATATTACAAAATACAAAAAAAGCTGTCACGCAGGATATGGTTAAAAGAAGTCATCAACTGCCACTCCCTTCTTTTCGAAAGATTTTTAATATATACGTGTGTATCATTTGCTTCCAAATCATAGTATTTATATTAAGTGGGTTGCCGATAGAAGACAAAGAGTAACAAAGAGACAACTACTCGTTGCCGTGTTAATAGCCTTGCTTACTCGTTGCCGTGTTGATAGCCTTGCTTACTCGTTGCCGTGTTAATAGCCTTGCTTACATGATCCAGTAACCTACTTCTCCCTAAATACACCTGCCGCCATCTGAAGAAAACAAATGATTGCGTACATGTTAACATTACATAGCAAATTGCATTTGATTTGCAAGAATCTTCACGGCTTTGAAGCAAATGCATCTTGATCTTTTAAATGATCCTTCTACACTGAACGCTTCGAAAAAGCATCTTTTTCATCCAGTTTCATTTAGAAATGGTTGCATACGAAAGTTAAGGTGCCAGTAGTTCAACCGCACGTTCTCCCAACTATACGGTGCGAAGAAAGCGCCTTAAGGAACCGCTTTTGAAATTCTCTCTTTATTTCTTTTGTAAAATGTTTGACTGCTATGTTATTTTAGTATGTCCCTATTGAAATATGAGCTTACCAGAATAATGTATGGTCAGTACAGAAAATAGTAACAAACATTACGTGCTACCTTAATTGTAATGGGTATATTTTGGGGCACTTGTGACCGTTCATAAAAAAATTCTAAACCACCACTAAGATGTTCAGTTAAATTCTATACATGAATCCATTTCTTTATATCAAAACCACAAACACGCCCCAACATTAATTAAAGGTTAAACAAGTTTCTGGTCACGAAGCCAAAAATAAAAAATTCTGTTCACAGTGCCAAAACACAAACAAGTTTCTATTCAAAGCGCCAAAAACAAACTCCATCCCAGTTTAGTAACACGATATGGGTTGTTGACAGTCTTACTGGTAATTAATTGAAATTGTAGGGGGTTGCTGCTCCTGAATTATTTTTTGTATTTGTCATACCACAGCTAGTTAATGTACAGTTATCCAAAGAAACAAGACCAATTTAAAACTAATATTGGTAAACCTAGTACAAATTGTATGAAGAGAAAAATTAATGATCGAAAAATGACAAGTAAACATAAAGCCTTTCATCACCATTAAACCAGCATATTTATCCAACTAATACCCAAATATGTTCTATCTTATTTAATTGGCATGCACCAATTCAATTAATACATAGAGGATCTTACATGAGAGTTCATTTCGAATGAAATTTTTTAGACGAGTCTAATAATTTCTTTTGCGAGACTTGTCGAGCAAAGGATTGAAATTACTCGAAGAGTTTCATAAATTTCATTTGAAATGATCACAAATGTTAGATTATATTTAGCGCATGACGAAAAATACTGATTTTATTTGAGCAAACTGCAGAATAGTGGTGTGAAATGACTTTGAAAAACATTCGGATGCCTCGGTTGTTACATCTTTCTTGTGCATGGCTCTATAAACTCATTGTGACGTCATGAGGAGTTATTACACGTTTAACATATATGAAAATTATTATATGGGTATATTAACGTAAGTAACACAGTAGTCATATGATAAATTAGTTTTTTAATTTAAATTAATTTTCTTTACAGGTAGAGGCAGTGCTACTTCTTGGAAATACCAGAAAGGAAAAAAGTTAGTTTTTTTTTTTTTTTTCATTTTTTCTGGAATATCTTTCAACAATATTAATATGATTAAATACATTGAAATTAAATTCATTCTATAGAAGTTTTTAGTTATATTCAAAACGAATGGCTTGACTGATACAACAAACAATTTAATTTATTTTTGTGGTATCTTTATGAAATATATCAGAAAATCCCACATTCACTTTCCTTAGGTCTAGTTGATCGGAAACGCTGTGTACTGTTTAAGTGACAATGTCGGCTGAAAGAAGGTGATGATAGAAACTACGTATTTTGTTTATCAATCTGTTTACATCCATGCAATTATCTCCCGTTGTTTACATTTGGTTAAGCTATTTTTCTTTTTATTTCACAATGAAACTTTCGAAATTAAACCCTATTCAATTAATAATTTATGATTGTACTTGATACCCACTTTCTAGAAAATTCCGAGATAATATTATGTCGACTTAATCAGACTTGTCTATGCGTGCATATGTATTTAAAGAAAACACAGATTCTCTTCCCTTAGAAAAATATGCGAGTCTAATACAAAATTCGTCTCAAACATATTTCTTTGTTCTAATGATTAAATACATTTGATTTTTACATGTATTATGTACCTAGTACAAAGATGTTTCAACTTTTGAATTGAATTGATTAAATAACATATAACTGAAATGAAGCTGGGTAGTAATCATATGTTTAAGTAATTAATCCTATGGCAGTAAGTCTTTGATCCTTGGCTTGAAGAAATTGCTAAGTACTTTGGAAAATAGGTATAATCTATTACAAATTTATTTTCTTTCGCACATGACGATGTTGTTTATTATCGTGAAGCTTTCTTTGCAAAGCACACATATTGTTGTTTGCGAAGGTATACATTTGCTCTTCTCGGTTTATGTAAAGTATTTTTAAAATAGCGAAAAGACGATCTAGTGTTTGGTCCTTTGAGAACCTTAATTAATTCAACATCCCCCATTTTATCATACTATTTTTTCCTACTCTCAGTTTTTGTTCTTTGTTTTAGAGTTTTTGACAATCGGCATCCCTACAGTTTTCAGGACTGGTCGCCTGTACCTGTTTGATACCTTAGACTCCTTATTGTCTACGATAAATTCCAAGCTTTTCCAAAACGTAACTATCGTTGTTCAGCTGTGCGATTCTGACAAAGCTTACAGACATCTTGTAACTGACCACATCTTGCGGAACTACGTAAAATTCATCCAAAATGGAGTTCTAGAACTGACGGAAGTGGCACATGAGATTTATCCATCTTTTGATAATTTGAAAAGAAATTTCAACGATTCTGTCGAAAGAGTAAAATGGCGATCCAAGCAAGCTTTGGACTACGCATATATCATGAATTACTGTAAGAATAAATCGGAATATTATCTTCATCTGGAAGATGATGTTGAGGCAGCGGATGACTACATTCAAAAAATTCATAGTTATATATCAGAAAACAAACAGATTTGGTATATATTGGAATTTACATTTTACGGTTCAGTTGGAAAGGTGTTCCGGACTTCCGACCTTCCAGTATTGATTCATCTGTTAAAAACACATTATTGGGAGTTACCGGCCGATTTTCTGTTTCAACACTTTTTGGATCAATTTAAACAAAAAGAGAGATTTGTGAGACTACCAACTCTATTCAGACATATTGGAAAAATGTCTTCACTTCCGGGTCAGGTTCGAGAATATATAGATCCATTATTTTACCTAGAGCCGAAACACTTAAAGGGAGACAACCCAGTTGGTACTTTGACAACAAATTTAGAAACTTTTCAGAAATTTACGTTAGAGGAAGCATATTCTCCGAACAGCTCTGGATTTTTCTGGGGTTTTATGGTTTTTCCAGAATCCCAAATAGAAATTGTGTTTGATAAACCTCAGCTCATTGATAAATTCATACTAGAATCTGGATTTCAGAGCGGACCAGAGAAATTTCAAGATTTCATAGAAGTCGGAATTTTGGAATTCAGTTCAGATAATCTGGAGATGTCAGGGAGACAAAAAAGCTGCAAAGATTATGAAGTTCTGGGAAAGTTTATGGAAGGAAGAATTGAGGTGTCCAAAATATCTAAAGGAGAGAAATATTTGGATATTATAACCTGCTTCAGAATACGTATCACAAAACCTCAAAGAGATTGGATATTAATCAGAGAAATTGCTGTCTTTAAAATGGCAACCTAAAGATATGACGCTGTATGTATCCATGGATACAGTACAGTCTGCTCGCTTTTATCTGACCTCTGTTTAACCGACGATTGTGCTTGCGCGAAAAGGTTGTTTTCTTACTCAAAACTATGTGTTTAACCGTCATGTTCCAACTCGGACGTCTTCATTGTATACGAAATGAGACATACAATTCACCTATCACTAATGTTAACGTTATACGTCTATAATTCTTTGGAATCCGTTTTGTCTTTGCTTTTCCGTTTGTATATCGATAGTATCATTCAACACGAAATATCTGTGGTGTATATTAACACTGAATTATCTTGTTTAAACGAAGTTATGGATATTCCAGTCCTTGGTAAATGTTCAACCATTAGAAACTCTTGTCCTAAGACTTTTCTTTTTTTTTTGTTTTGTTTTTTTGTTTTGTTTTTTTTTTCTCAGTGTGTTTCCTGTTCCAATATAGTTGCATTGTATTTGTAAATTTGTAAATTTTTTAATGTTCCACCATCAGAAACTCTTGTCCTGGGGCTTTTCAGTTTTATATTTATATTTTTATTTTTATTATTACTATTATTATTTTAATCTTGCAGTGTGATTCATGTTCCAATATAAGTTGCATTGAAATTATTTATGTTGAAACATCTTTTATGCTGAGAACTTCTCGTAACTTTATGTCCACACTATTTTGGAAATCGTCATAAAAATTTTTGTTATTTCAGGGTTAAGCCAGCTCTAGAAATAATCTTGATCTAGTTGGCATTTATCCTCATCAGCTTCTGCAGTTTCATTAGAGAAGTCAGTTCTGTTGTAGATAGACCGACATCTGAGCGGTTCTACTTCTTCATTGCTTGTAAAATTGAAAACATCACCGCTTTTTCTGCTTCTTCATCCACTTGAACCACCCAGTTTTCTTTTGCTATCCTAAAGTTTCTTCAAAAAGGTGCCTGTATCAATCTTGTTTCAAGAAGAAAAGGATTTGTTTTCACGAGATTTATCGTTTCCATATATGTATGTATATATGTATGAATGCATGTATGTATGTATGTATGTGTGTATGTATGTATGTAAATTAGTATATATGTTGTATGTATGTATGTATGTATGTATGTATGTATGTATGTATGTATGTATGTATGTATGTATGTATGTATGTATGTATGTATGTATGTATGTATGTATGTATGTATGTATGTATGTATGTATGCACCCACGTAGCTACAGTACGCACTTACGTACATACGTATATATGTATGTATGGATAGATGGCTCAATCAATCGATATATGTATGTATGTATGCCTTAAACAAAACTGTGGTATATGTATTGGTATGTATGGACTAACATGACAAGCCTGATTGAAGTGAGAAGTTACCAATCAAATATTTAGGCGAGAATTAGCGCTGTCATGATTGTGGATTGATTAATAAATTATTACTACTACTACTACTACTACTACTACTACTACTACTACTACTACTACTACTACTACTACTACTACTACTACTACTACTACTACTACTACTACTACTACTACTACTGCTGCTGCTGCTGCTGCTGCTACTACTACTACTACTACTACTACTACTACTACTACTACTACTACTACTGCTGCTGCTGCTGCTGCTGCTGCTACTATACTACTGCTACTACTGCTACTACTACTGCTGCTGCTGCTACTACTACTAATACTCATCCTACTACTACTAATAATAATAATAATACTAATAATAATAATAACAATTAGTAGTAGTAGTAGTAGTAATATATTTTAAAAGCAATAAGCATATCATCATAAAAGAATAAATCAATGACAGCGATTTTGATAGCAATTTTAATTAGCAAAGTTATGCATATTTATTTTCATTTATCATGCTATTTAATGTTTCTGAAGCCTTTTGTTGTTACTGTCTGTTTTTTCTACCTGTGTTTAGGCCTCTGACCAATAATAAATCAATATCAACGTGGTTGTGTAAACTAGCGGAAACCGCGAGATAAAACAATGATGGTGAACTCCTGTGTCTACCATCTTGCCTCAGTTCATTAACTAAGACTAAATATGGTGACATTTATTGGGTCTGCCATGTTACTTCTGTCCAAGTTAAAACTTCCAAACAGGAATTGATTAGAGGTGAACAAGTTCACTGTCAAAGTCGCCAAAAACACATCCATGGTAAAAGTGTGATTGCCTTGTAACAAATAATCTTTTTATGTCAAATGAGAGAGAGAGAGAGAGAGAGAGAGAGAGAGAGAGAGAGACACAGAGAGAGAGAGAGAGAGAGAGAATGTTTCATAAAGATAAATAATCTTTTCATTATAGAACAATAATACATATTATATTTAAATTTGTCATTGATTGTAATGACAGGACAATCTAAGTTGCCAGAATTTTTGTGCTTTCTGGAAAAAAGGCAATAAAACATGTTTAACTAAACTAATATAAAAAAAAATATGTTATCGCGAATGAAGGGCTTTATGCACAAGCATTTGGAATACGGTATTAATAGGATGACAAAATGAATCTAACGTTCAAAGTGTCAAAATGTATTTCAAAGCGAAGCATTGATCCGTTATTTATAGCAGTTTATTTGATATAAAGTCAAGTGGAAAATAAGAAATAAAAGCATACATTTGTGCTTATTTCATCTAAAGTTTAAGAAAAATATATTACCCACAAGACTGTAATAAATTAATAATTATTCCATCATTTCATAAACTTAATTAGAAATTAACGCCCACTCTAGATCCCTTGTCAGATTATTATTTTTCTACTATATTAAGGTCCGTTCCCCCAACAAAGAGTGCATGTCAACTCGTAAATGCAGTAACTCTCATAAAACTAATAACTTTCGTAAATGCAATAACTCTCGTAAAAGTAATAACTCTCGTAAATGCAATAACTCTCATAACGTAATAACTCTCATAAATGCAATAAGTCTCGTAACGTAATAACTCTCGTGAATGCAATAACTCTCGTGAAAGTAATAACCATCAATTTAAAAAATATTCTACAATTTATGTGTTAAACAAGCTTGGATGTAATAGCATAGCCAAAAAATGTAATCGTGTTTGTATTTGATGTAAGGCTATATTTAGTATATGTCGGATGAATATATTATCACACACACGTCTATTGTGTTGATGAGAGTTTATAGCATTTTTGGATTTAACAAGCATTGTACAAACACTTATTTTCATCCATTAACAAACTGTTAAACTCATAACAAAATAGGTTGTAGTGAATGAGAGCAACATATATGTACTATTAGAGGACGCCAGAGCGTCCACTCTATTAGATTGTTTTTTACATACGGGTATTTTGGGGCTGTTTTTATTTCCTGAAATAAAAGAGTAATTTCGTTGTTGGAATGTCTCTCTTACCTTCATACCGAATGTTTTACCATAATAGAAGAAATGTGGACCATGCACGTGCCATGTAAATAGAAGGATGTGCCCGACAATATTGAACTGTCCTTCGCAACTGGAATGCATGCAGAATTATGTTACAATAGAAGTATGGTGTACCCGTCTCAAACGAAGTAAAACGCAGTGTACACGACAAGAATCTATTTTCATCGATGATATTATGTCCCTATTCCGCTTCCAATGTGTGCATAGAGGGGGGGGGGGTCGTAGAAAGCAGTAGTTTTGAAGCAAGATGCATGCTCTAAAAGGAAACAAACAATGCATTGGAAACTTTAAATGATCGGCTCAAAATAGAAATGTACACATTTTCATTATTAATGTTAGCAGCTTAAATTAGGGGCGACAATTCAAGGAGCAATGTGTTTTTTAAAAATATATTTTGATGAATTTTACTATGAATTGTTCTCTCTCTCTATCTCCCCACCTCTCTCTCTCTCTCTCTCTCTCTCTCTCTCTCTCTCTCTCTCTCTCTCTCTCTCTCTCTCTCTCTCTCATTTCCAAATGTCGAAACAATCGTGAAATTAAGATTGTGCTCGATGAAAAAATAGTCCGAAAAGCCCAAAACTTGCATTTAGAAAAGGTCAAACTTAGCCGAACGTATGTGTTTCCCCGTTTGAAAATAGATTATGACGGGAGTAATATGATCACGTGACGCCGTATGGGTAGTCTCAGACGCAAATAGCAGGTACACCTAGAGATGCTTTCAAGTTCATTTCTGTGGAAATAAAAGACTATTTACTGCCGTCGCCAGTGGGATTAAATTGTTTTAATGCATAGTAATGTATTTTTCAAGGAGTAAAGCAGTTTTGATCCTCAATTTTTAGACTAATGGATAAGGAGGTAATTCGATGTGTAATGGGATTGTAGGCGTTATTAAATGTGTTACCGAGTGAAAGTTTACGATATAACGTTCTCTCTCTCTCTCTCTCTCTCTCTCTCTCTCTCTCTCTCTCTCTCTCTCTCATATTGGACAAAGAACGTCAGACGCTCTCTGTCCCTTGTAGCACAGTTTCCTAGACACTGTTGCATGTATGATCATGCAGTTTCCTAGACATTGTTGCATGTATGATCATGCAGTTTCCTAGACACTGTTGCATGTATGATCATGCAGTTTCCTAGACACTGTTGCGTGTATGATCATGCAGTTTCATGCGTGCATTCCCATTTATCACTTAAAAGAATAAAAAAAAAGGTCAAGTGTGGTTGTAATGAAAGATGAGACAAGTCTTTCATTTTGATTGTTTCATGTTTTGTGCAATATTTCTCTCGCTGTAACTAGGGCAATCTCTCTCTTCCTCTCTCTCTCTCTCTCTCTCATTATTTTTTTATTACTTAATTATAGAAGTATATGTTTCTTCTCTTTTGTTTTGAAATGTTATGTCTTATAATATGTGCAATTAATGTTACCTAGTTTTCAGAAATGCTAGAAATTTTGCAAAATGAATGTCATCTCTGGATCATTGCTGTATGTTCTGTGAAAGGACCTAGATGAGTAATTCAACTTGTGTCCGATCCCATATTGTTTTTAATAAAACGGCAATGAAATATGTTTAAGACAAAAATAGAATATGTATGTAATTGTTCAAAAAAGAGTTGAATATGAAGTAGTCAACATCTTGTGATATATCTTATATCGAGGTTATAAAATATTTGTGTATTTTTGGAGGAATGAATCAATGACACTATTAGCAAATTTGCGTGAGGACAAAATTTTAATTAATTATAGAAATCATGCCACAAATTGACGGGATATCAAACTAATGACTCTTAATATTACTATTGATGCCGTCAAAAATAGAATTTACCACTGAAATTAAGTTTTCGAGATGATGGAACTTTTATGCCATAAACTAAAATTGCTTCCCTGTCTTCTTTACAGCTTTTTTTTCAATATTAGCGAAAATACCTTTTAATTTTTGGAATACCTTTCCTGAAATTCTATATTGTCATCAGTGTGAATAATAAACTATGTATAAAGAGAAACAGCTTGCACTTACTGGATTCTGTTAAACATATATTAGCATTTTTATCTTCACTGTGAAGGACGTGCATTGATATTCATCACGTTAATGACATGCATTGATATTCATCACATTAATGACATGCATTGATATTCATCACGTTAATGACATGCATTGATATTCATCACATTAATGACATGCATTGATATTCATCACATTAATGACATGCATTGATATTCATCACATTAATGACATGCATTGATATTCATCACATTAATGACATGCATTGATATTCATCACATTAATGACATGCATTGATATTCATCACCAGTCTGTCAATATTAAGGAGGAGAATTATATGATTTTACATAACTTTCTTGGAATCCTATATTGTCGATAATATATATATATATATATATATATATATATATATATATATATATATATATATATATATATATATATATATACAGAGAAATAGAACGCACTTATTGGCTTCTATTAAACAAATATTAACATCTTTATCTTAGTTGTAAAGGACATACCTTAATATTGATCACAATAATGAAACACCGTATTAGCAAATGAGGAGGTAAGGAAAAAGAACATTTGTCGAAAATACAGTGCTTCATCAATAATTTTATTACATATTCATTTAATATTATATGGTCTATCTTGCATTTCAAACAGATGTTCACTCCGTATTTTTGTATCGCACACCCATATTGGAACTATTTTGGTGTTTTCTCTTACATCCGCCTGTTGAAATTCTTGGTCGCACCGAATCGAACTTCTATCAGTTCCAACATGCTTTGAATTCAATTCACAATGTATCGCAACAAATATTTGGAAAACGTAAAAGAGACTGTGTGTAACAAATACAAGACCACGTTCATGATTTGTTTCAATTCGGTGGATGAAACTCGTGTGATATGGCGTATGAATACGTCTCGGCCTAATTGCTTCGACGCATCACTACGCCATATCAAGCTCGCTCATTTGGCCATTTCGGAACAAAACACGTACACAGTTTTGTGTATTTATTACGTAACCATTTCATGCTGCATGGATGATCTGGCGTTCGATACGTAAAATCCAATCCGATTTCTGTATCACACACCCATATTGAAACTAGTTGGCTGTTTTCACAGACATTCTCACATCGATATTCTTAGACACATCAAATCAAACTTTTATAATCCAAATTGGTTTTGAATTGCATCCACACTGTAACGCAACAAATATGTATGAATCGTAAAGGATGGGGTATGCCTTAAATACAAAGCCGCATGCGTGTATTCTTTTGAGTCGGGAAAAAAGACCTCGTTTCACACAACGAATACGTCTCTGCCTTGTCTGTACGTTATATCAAACTTGGAAAAAAACACGTGTGCACTTGTGTGTGTGTGTGTGTGTGTGTGTGTGTGTGTGTGTGTGTGTGTGTGTGTGTGATCTTGTTTTTGCCCTTTTGTGAGAGTTTGAACATATGTTTTAGGCGGGGGGGGGGGGGGTAATGCTAATAACGATATTGATTCAACATTCGTTTGCCTTTGCCCAATTACGTCTGTTTTATACGAATTAATAATTTATAGGTACTTTAAGACATTCTATATATTTCTCTTCTGTCTGCTAATTTCAAGAGCTCAAAACAGTCGTCTGTTTACTTACTTTTTAATTGTGTTTACTTTCAAAGAATTTTCTCACATCTCTTTGGTGTTATCAAATAGGAGACGCTTTGAATGTTATATTTTCGTACTTTATGACCTAAAAGGTAAACGTTTATCTTTTTAAAAATATGGTGAAAAAGAAGCTAATCATCACATATAAATTTTGTTTTATGGGCAAACAACCTAAAATAGTGCTTAAAATTAACATCGATCATAGCCCTTTATATATTCTCCAATTCGTTCATTTTTGTGTTAGCTAATATTGACGTCAACATTCACATTGTAGCCACGCAACCTATTCACTCGGAATATTTGCTTGACATTTATTGAAACTCCTGGCAATATTTCATCTAAGGAAATCAATTGTCCTACTCATTTACACAGTTGCTGGATGCGTTACTTTGGAATGGGTCTCGAAACTGAATGATTACCGACGGAAAAGAATGTATCACAACTGTGCTATTATGAGAAGAAAAAAAACTAATGGTCTGTGTAAGTGAATGAATTAAACAATGTGTGCATCCATTGATCAAACGATAGTCAAAACCTTCACATTGTGTCGCATACTTTGGCATTAGATTTTAATCAAGTTTGACGAATGTATTTTCATTTCATATAATTGTGTACTGAACTGCTTTTAGATGCGAATTAAAGGACTTATTGACTACATTGCCCACCCAGATAGCTTTGCAAGAGTTACTACTTTGACTGGACGAAACCTTAGGAGAAGGAGCAAAACTGAGATATGAAGCAAATGTACACATTGTATCAAAATTTGTTTTCAATATGTTTGGCAACATCTGTTGGCCTTGGGCTAGTCAGGACGGATACTTCTGTCTATTTTACGGAAAGGATTTTAGCAAAAAACACATTTTACCCACGGGCAACCATTGAAAACGAGACGAATAGTATTTCTCTGTCGGACTGCGCCATTTTATGCGAGAGAAAGTCCTGCTTGTCCTTCTACTTCAACATGGCAGACGGAAGTTGCGTTGTTCAAAGGGCGCTGTTGTCCTCAGAGGATGACAGTTTTGCTGCTAATTGGACATACTTCGAAGTGACTGGAAAAAGAAGCCCAGGTACCTTATCTATATTACACATTCCTCGATGATGATGAGATGATGATAATAATAACAACAATAACAACAATAATAATAATAATAATAATAATAATAATAATAATAATAATAATAATAATAATAATAATAATAATAATAATTTAATAGTCTTAAAATAGTAATGTAATAGGGAATGGGGCCCCGTGTCTCTGCTGGATACATTTTTCACCAATAAAGATATAGCTATTTAAATCAACACAGTTTTCTTGACGCACATCAATAAAACCACACATGGGCTTCAATGGTGGAAAATGAAAACAGTTTGAAAGGGTAACGTACATGATTATAAATGTACTTGGTTAATAAATAAATAAATAAATAAATAAATGTTTAGCAGGAATGCAGAGAAACTGTGAACACTATGCTTCATATTATAAAAAAAGGCTTTCTTTAGCAAAGACAATTAGATACGTTCCCATATTTCTCTTTTTTAAAACATCTGGACACTTTAACAGGTGTTGTGTATTTTTAAATAGATTATTAAAGGAGGATACTAGCACCAAACACCACAAAATAAAATATCAAAGTTATTTTCTCCAAACTTGCTGTATACATTATTTATGTAGTGTAATTTGAATAAACCTAAGAAATTAAGGGGTCACTATGCTTGTTTTCCTTAAAGGATGTAACCAAATTGACATTTTGAGGAAATGTTAAACGACTTTGTTTGTTTTAGAATTGAATATACATAAAATTTTGCGTACAACTTTATAGAAGTTTCAAAATATCAGGATAGAACAACTGTAATTATCTTTAAGATTTGACACGACTTCAAACTTTTTTAAAAAACAAAACAACACATAACACATGTAATAATTGAAGTGTTTATATGAAAGTAGAGATACTTAATGAAATTTATAACTTTTGAAAATGCTTTTTTCTAGTTGTACAGTAGGAAAAAGTAATGTTCTGTATCGACTGATTTGAATAGATTTCTTTCAAACTTGAAATATAAGTTTACCTCCATGCATGCTCAGTGAAAGTATAAAATAAAAATTAACATGTCACTCACTCTACTTTTGAGACATATTAGATTGTTTACCTGTTCCCCCTAGTGTACAGGACCTTTATAATGAAGACCTATGCCCCTTAAGTTTACATAACTTTTATAATGAAGAATTGTGCCCCTTAAGTGTACAGGACCTTTATAATGAAGACCTGTGCCCCTTAAGTTTACATAACTTTTATAATAAAGACATGTGCCCCTTAAGTGTACAGGATCTTTATAATAAAGACCTGTGCCTCTTAATTGTACAGGATCTTTATAATGAAGACCTGTGCCCTTTAATTGTACAGGATCTTTATAATGAAGACCTGTGCCCTTTAATTGTACAGGACCTTTATAATGAAGACCTGTGCCCTTTAATTGTACAGGACCTTTATAATGAAGACATGTGCCCTTTAATTGTACAGGACCTTTATAATGAAGACATGTGCCCCTTAACTGTACAGGATCTTTATAATGAAGACCTGTGCCCTTTAATTGTACAGGACCTTTATAATGAAGACATGTGCCCTTTAATTGTACAGGATCTTTATAATGAAGACCTGTGCCCCTTAAGTGTACAGGACCTTTATAATGAAGACATGTGCCCTTTAACTGTACAGGACCTTTATAATGAAGACCTGTGACCCTTAAGTGTACTTTTAAATGAAGATTTTTTTTCATCATAATATACATTTCCAAATTTATCTAAGTAAAGCTATTGAAACAGTACAATATGATTATATGTAAGTAAAGCTATTGAAATAGTACAATATGATTATATATATATATATATATATATATATATATATAAGTAAAGCTATTGAATAGTACAATATGATTATATATATATAAGTAAAGCTATTGAAATAGTACAATATGATTATATATAAGTAAAGCTATTGAAATAGTACAATATGATTATATATATATATAAGTAAAACTATTGAAATAGTACAATATTATTATATATAAGTAAAGCTATTGAAATAGTACAATATGATAATATATAAGTAAAGCTATTAGAATAGTGCAATATGATTATATATATATATATATATATATATATATATATATATATATTATATATATATATATATATATATATATATATATATATATATATATATATATGTGTAAGAAAAGCTATTGGTATAGTACAATATGATTATATATAAGTATTGAATAGATGTCCAACAGAATGGAAAATAAGCATCGATTATTCCACAAAACTGCATTTTTCAGACTGACTTATATCATGCTAATATTCTGATATGATGTTGAAAACTAATCGCTTTTTATGCCCCGCCATGAATGTGGAAGGGCATAGTGTGTTAAGGGTTAACACAAGGTGTCCGTACATTCGTCCGTACGTTAAACTTTAAGTTTTGAGTTTAGGTGTGTCAAACAAAGTGGCAAGGCGTTCATGTACTGTGAACTCATGTCTGTTTTTCCTTTCTTTTAAGAAACAGTTACTCCAGATTTGAACAATATGTAAGATGGCAGGGTTCATTTATGTCAATGGGAGTATGTAAGATGGCAGGGTTCAATCATGTCAATGGGAATATGTAAGATGGCAGGGTTCAATTATGTAATGGGAATATGTAAGATGGCAGGGTTCATTTATGTCAATGGGAATATGTAAGATGGCAGGGTTCATTTATGTCAATGGGAATATGTAAGATGGCAGGGTTCAATTAGGTCATGGGAATATGTAAGATGGCAGGGTTCAATTATGTCAATGGGAATATGTAAGATGGCTGGGTTCAATTATGTAATGGGCATATGTAAGATTGCAGGGTTCATTTATGTCAATGGGAATATGTAAGCTGGCAGGGATCAATTATGTCAATTGGAATGTGTAAGATGGCAGGGTTCAATTGTGTCAATGGGAATATGTAAGATGGCAGGGTTCATTTATGTCAATGGGAATATGTAAGATGGCAGGGTTCATTTATGTCAATGGGGAAACATAAGAATAGGAGAAATAAAACATCTCCTATCTCATAGCATTGTTTGGTGTTGTTGATTTTTTTAAAATTTAATTTCAGGAACACGTTTTTATTTACAAGTGCAGAACAAGTTTGAATATTTATAATACTTAAACAGTTACAGTTGAGGCCTGCATGAAACCACACTTGCAGAAATTCGAGGAATAATTACAAAGAAAATGTCTAATGTTACACATATTTGATACAGCTCAGTTGTCTTCATATAATGCGAATACCTTACATTGATATAATTGATTGGTGTGCGTCAGAGGAGCACAATATTTTTGGTTTTCTTGGACTATCGACGCTTCAAGGTGTTTTGCTTAGATATTTTTCAGTTAGTTTGTGTTGGGAAATAAGAGCAAAGACACAACATGGTAGCCGATCTGGTCTGGTCTGGGAATCGAAGCCAGTACTCCTGCGTAGCACTCCAGCATGTTAACCACTAAGCTATCGCACCTCCATCAACTATATTATCGATGACGCACGACAACATTTCTGGATTGGTTGTGCTTAACCGGGTTTAAGTGTTTTTTCCAGTGACTTTTTAGTTAGTCTTTGTCGGGCTAATAAGTGTAATGTGTCTTGCCTAATTACATAAACGGAAGCCGACATAGCTGGTCTGTGAATCGAACCTAGTACTAATGCGTAGGAATCCAGCACGATAAAGACTGAACTACCGTTCTTCTCTGCATCAACCCTATTATTTTTACTGGCTGGAACTTTAGACACCCCCACCCACCCACCCCATTTTCCGCAATATATAGGCTTTTGTGTCTGTTTCCTCTGTCAATTCACAGGCTTTTTATATATTGAGTTTACCCATACAAACAAAATAACAACAAAACAAACAAATTAGAATGTTGAATATATAATTTTTAATTGGGTTGTTCTTTGTGTCTAATTTGGTGATTACTTTGGTGGGTATAAGTCCCTTATTTTTCTATCTTTTTCTAAATATTTAGAGAAATAATAAATTTCGATTTTTGGGCTCGTATTCACCTTCGCCCCATCTGGGGCATATACTCCCCCTTGAGTTAGGTTTCTTGCCCTATATCTTTCTATGTCTCTTTTGGAGATTAAGTATGTTTGTTTTATTTTTTTATACTTTTTTGTGAGACCTTTGTGCACTATTGAAGTCCGCATTTGTGTGTGGTACATTGATGCGTGCATATTTGTTGTTTCGTCTTTTTAATCCCTGTATTATTGTCAGGGGATCAAATTAATTAGAGTGTTATATTGATATATCCTAAGGAATAAATTATATACGTGCGTTCCTTTGTATTCGACGTGTGCATGATAGTGCAAATAATACCTACATGGTATATGTAATTATCCAAAGGATATTCATAAAAAAAGATATAAATCTCTTCATAATAATGTTATGCAAGTGGCACTTCTGTGACACATTTAGCAGTACAGATTTCCTTGTACTGTCAGTACAACTTTCTTTCTGGACTGTTACTGTAGGAGCGTCCTCTACATGTATTTATTAGTAAATTTTCAATGTTACAATGAACTTGATCATAATGGTATATATAAAAGAATTTAACAATGAATGTGTCTGTCTTTCATAAATAGTAATTGAATAAAAACCTTTGATTTATTTTTAATTTTACATAATTTATATTTGAAACAAATAATAGAAATATTAGTATATTGAGCGTAATATTCAGCGAAATCTAAAATAAATTAGAGTTTGTCCCCAAATGTTATCCCTTTCTGCATCTTTCTTGGAATTACGCTTCTTGCACAAAAAATGAACTACCTTGCACTCTCGAAAAATACCATTAGCTAGAGTGACGATATTTCAGTATGTGTGTAAATATCCACTTTAAAACCCCAGGATTAATGTGCAGACGGTGATACGGTCAAGAAACATCGGCAGGTTTATTGCAAATTGTAAGGCGGGAAAAAAGAAAAACCCCAAAGGTGAGCAAAAAAAAAAAAAAAAAAAAAAAAATGAAACTCGTAAGGCACCGTAATATTCCGAAATGTTTTAAATTTCACGCTTTGCATCATTGACTTTATGCAAAGGCCAGAAGGAAATGTTCCATTCCCAGGGAATTTAAATGCACAGCTGAAAATATATATATGTATTTAGGTGTGAATGGTTTACAGTCGTGAACCCTCCTAAACCTGTTGGTCACCACTCAGATGCGCATGTGTTTTCTAGTATCAACATGAAATCATCATATACGTTGATGTAAGAGATCAGAAAATTATTTTGTATGTGATATTGGTAGTTACAAGACTAAACAGTGCTCAGTTCAATAGTATTGTTTAAGAGAAACAATTATCGGGATGTCGCATCGATTAAATCAATATATGCAATTTTTCTCAAAAAACATTCTCACGTGACTGAACAGATTCCAGCCATTTCATTGTATGATTTGAGAATGTCATCACGTTTCAAACATCGCAATTTCACGTCCCGATTCAACAACATTTTTTAAAATCCGCTTATTAATGTAATGTCACGCGATTGCGTTTACATCTCACTCCTACGTAAGACACCAAACAGAGCTTTTGTATAACGCAGGTAATTTTCTTTGGGTATCATTATCAGCATAAACTCAATTAATTTCTAGGTGTTTGATTGATTAGGTGATTAATCATGTTGGAGTTTTTAATAGCATTTCACTGTACAAATGTTTGCCGGTACTCTCTTGAGGTTTCAAGGCGTTGGGCTTTGTCCTCTGATTTATATTCTAACCTCGTCTTCTGGCATACGTGTTAATATATCAAACCAACCACTACATCTATACTAAGTTGCATTTTCGCTTACAACTGCGTCACACTTCCGTTGTTCGTGAGACCGCAGATAACAAGCATGCTATACCTTAGTGAAGGACTCACTGTACTAATTATAGGAAAGAATGGGAACCAGTCTAGAAATGGGTGAAGATTAAATAGATTATATATGGGTTTGGCTGGCCAGGATTTGTTGATAATGAAAGTCAAATTTTAGTGAAGAGAATCTTTTGAGAGCTTATCCAGGTTGTAACTGAAATAAATAGAGTTTAATTGATGGAATTTCAGTCCTTTTACAGACTTGACTTTGGAAAACTTATTACTTAAATTAGCACCTGATTATTTGGTGCGGAATTTGAAACACGTGTTTCAAACACATGTAAAGCAAGAAAATGCCACGGAACATATGACTTTCTCCACACACAAGCTTGCATCAAGGATGTGTATATACTGATGAATATAGGTTTGATCATGAGCATCCAGAAATTTAAAGTTATTGCATTTTTAATATCATAGTGTTTCCATCGGTTTACTATGGGAATTGAATTTGTACTGTGAGTCCTATAAAAGTACGGAATCGCCGTACATTTCTTCACCATGATGCACGGCGGCAATTAGTCTGTTTCCCTGTTTCGTATGCTCTCTGCTACGCACTTCTCGACACGACTAACTATCAGGGAACACAGATTTCGCTAGATACCAGTCTATCATACTGGCTTCCCAATTCTGGGTCGGGTACCAGCAAAACATGCATTCAATATTGAATTTTATGTTGTACTTCATAAGGACAGCACATTTGTATCAATGATTATTAAGATTTCTAGTAGTACTGCTATCACTACTACTCACGTATGGCTGTCAGATTTACATGATAAGTAATAAAAATATATTTGAGTCATTTTTTTCACTAAAGAAATTATTTTCAATAAATGTTCCCGAATTTCAAAGGGGTATGTACACGGAACCTTACGGGCAGTTTCCTGGTGAGAAATGGTCAACTTACCTCTCTTCCCATCTTTCCACATGAGGGGCGGGGATTTGTAATTTCATAATGACAGGAAATTAAGACTGATGATAACGAAGGTGATGATGATGACGACGACGACGATAATGATGATGATGATTGACCATCACTTGGCACATCGATGACCTATTGTTGATTATGTTTCCAGTTTGGTTTTGAATTTTCAGCGTGTAATTACAGCAATTTCTACCTGTACGAAGACTGGACTAACCTCTGCTTCAAAGTTCACCAAGTCCCCTCGACCTGTAGTGCTGCACGTGCATTTTGTGCCAGCGAGGGTGCCAGCCTGATATCCATTGACTCACAAGACAAACTTGAGTACATGAAGAAAGTACTTGGTAAGTTTTATGAAGAATGAGAATCTTATTTTTATATCAGTCACCTGACCAGGAAACATATACTACTATTATTTCAAGTTTATTAGCGTCTCTTATTTCTAAGCTGTTCTTGGTCCATACATCTGATGTGTTAAAATAAATTCTTTGATTATCTGCCAATTCCAACTGGTTTGAGGCATGTTAGTTTATGAAGTCTGGCAGTTTCACTTAAGGTCAGACTTGCAAGTGCCACTTAAGGTCAGACTTGCACGTGCCACTAAATGGCCGTGTCAGATGAGCAACAAACGACCAAAGGTAAACGTAGATGCTTGATAGCATGAATTGTACGTGAAAATCAATGTACATATTCACTGTCCCGAACAATATATTTATTAAAATTCTCTGGTGCGGCATAAACCTAGCGAGAAAATTCTATGACAATTTTGAAACGTTGTTTTTAAGAACCAATTAATGATTGATTACTTAAGAAGAAAGATCATCTACAGTTCACCAATTTACACATTCTTCTAGAACAATGGGGGAAAGGATTTGAAACCTTGAGCTTAAGTTTTAATTCGCAGTAGATGATCCCGTTTACAAGGAGGATGCGTTGTTTTTCAAATTAAAACAAATATTAGAACTCGTTATTGTTGGGCACATTGCGATATAAATAAAGGTAATTTACATTATAAATTAAAAACAATACATGTTTGTACTAACAATTTAGGCAAAAGGCAGAGAATATATCTATCTACATGGGCGTCCGCGGGACTTTTTCCGCGTGGAGGTGAGGGGGGAGAGGCAAAGCCAAAATCAAAGGGTTATATATAATGCACAATGGATATTTTTTTAATTCGGAGGCGGGGGGGGGGGGACTGCCCCCACCCCACCCCTGCGGACGCCCATATCTGTGTATCTGTCTGTCTACCTACCTACCTATCTATATATCGAGCATTTTGCAGAAATATAATATTTATGAATTTATTGAAATTTTTGTTAGAGACAAAATATTTCCAGGAAAAATACAATGGAAACAAATTATAAAACATGCTATTCATAAATATGAAAATGAGCGCTTTACAAACTTGTACCATACTGACATTTCCTACAAAAGATTACAAAAAATTCATACTTCTATAAAACCATCAATTTTATGGCAAACTCAAAAAAAAAAACAAGAAAGTTATAATTAATTACATCGCTTGCAAATGTTGTGAAAACTGTTCCAAATAATACTATGCAAGTTTGTAAACACTGCAGTTATTCTTACACAGATGTAATAATCCAAGCATTTATTTTCTGTCAGAGCACTGTGCGACAACGAGACATATTTTGGACACATATTATAAATAACCTTGACATTCGTCTTCGCGTGTTCCTTCATAATATATCAGATGAAGAATGTATTCAACATCTCCTGGGTAGGGAATTTCCCAATTGTATCGGCTTAGATGAGCCTGAAATACTGAGACATTTTATAATGTCTGCCTCTGTGTTCTCTGCAACTGTAATTCATGGATTCTTTTCATAGTAATAAGATCGATTTTCAAATTATCAAGATATGGAATCATGTGATCGTAGAAATCTTGATAATCATGTCTTCATGCGTGCTATTTTTTTATATATTACATATAAAATATTATTTTCTGTAAAATAATGATGATGTGTACAATAATTAAGTATTGGAGGATTGCACAAGAGTGCACCATACTGTTAATAAGTATAGTGTCCTCATATAAGAATCCTCATGGGAAGACTCATAGATTCCTCTCATGTACACCTCTGTTAATTGTATATAACTAATTAAATTATATTAAATTTTGTTTTCTTTTTCCTTTGTTTGCATCCTTATCTCTGAAAAGAGGAAATAAAGATTGATGATGATGATGATCTTTCCCGCCCCATGTTAGATATTTGGAAATTTATAATGGGATGTGAAGTCCCATGTTAGATATTTGGAAAGTTATAATGGGGTGTGAAGTCCCTTGTTAGATATTTGGACAGTTATAATGGGGTGTGAAGTCTTATGTTAGATATTTGGACAGTTATAATGGGGTGTGAAGTCCCATGTTAGATATTTGGACAGTTATAATGGGGTGTGAAGTCTCATGTTAGATATTTGGACAGTTATAATGGGGTGTGAAGTCCCATGTTAGATATTTAGACAGTTATAATGGGGTGTGAAGTCAGAACGTATCTACTATCTAAAACATGGTCAAAGTGTGCGGTGGCTGCACAGGGTCGCCGCTTATTACCGGACTTAGAAAAGTAAAGCGACCTTACATCAAGCCCTACCTGCACGAAATTGATAGGAATGTGATTTATGTTCTACGACTTAACAATTCAAACATATTACTTCTCTTTGATAAGCCGACACTCGAGCCCCAAAAAACGGAGTGTTATCAAACTGATTGTTGAACCTGGACATTTCTCACATTGTTTGCTTATATGACCCAAAATCTCGCGACTGCAAGTTCTTAGTCGACAGAGGTCAAGCTATAACATGATGCAAACAACCTATGAAGGGAAAAAGGTCGATGATAATTTGATTGCGTTCAAATAAATAGGCCACGAGATTAGGCGATCGTGTGACGAAGCAATGCTGCATCGTATTTAAACACTGTATAATCGGCTATGTTAGCTTATTAAAGTTACAAATTATGTTTTAATTTTTATGTATGAAAATATATATATTTTTATTTTTATTTTTTTATTTTTATGTTTTTTTTTTAATCGATTTCATACAGATAGGGTTTTATCCAAGGTCGGAATATTATGCTAGCCCAACGTAAAGCGACTACCAAATGCAGCTAACTCGCGGTTTTGGCAAATTCCGCATTTTCGATAGGGGATATGCTCTGTCCTTCCACCACAACATATCTGTCCAAATATCTATCTGTCTATCTATATATCCGACTCCCATACAGAATTTCTATTTTATAGATATTAGTGCTGAAGTTTTCAAAAGTTCTTTTTCAGTTCTTTTGCAGTCCCGTACTCTGATTTCGCTAAATATCAACTTGATGTTTCTATTTTTCCTCGCGCTTTTGTTTACACAATTTTCAGAACATCACAAATGTTAATTTTCAAATTTTCCTAACGATTTGTTGGGAACTTCACCCCACCCCATCCTATATCCCATTTGATGATAATTTTTTCATTTATTTATTGAAAGCGAGAGAACAAAATATTAAAAACATTGTACCCTAGTAATCGGAGATTGTTATTCAAGCAAGACTGGCATTCAACATTTTCAAACTCTTTCGCAGTTAGGAGCATTAGATGAATCAGCGAGTAATGAGCGCCACAGTTTGCACAGAATTAACAATAACCGTTTCGCTTATAGGTCGGGTCCAACTGCAAACAACACAGACCCTGATCTGCCGTCGCATAATGCACTGGTAGATCAGTCCTACCAAACTGCATAGATCCAGATCTGCCGGCGCATTATGAGTCTGCAGATCTGGGTCTATGCAGTTTTCAGTTTGATCAGAGTTATACGAGTGTATACACGGTAGTCTTCATTTAAAACATACAGATATGTATATTAGTCAATTATAATAAAGAATCTTGCAATTACGAATCCCTGTCTACAATGGAAACCCGCGTTGGACTTGAAACGATACAAGCCTTGCATAGGGACATCGGCCTCTTTAAAGGACGAGACCGTATCATACAAGGCAAGAGGTAGACCTTTCCTTCAGTCTAAATTTGGTTTTCGTCATGAAAACATTACTTTATCGTGATCTGACTGGTTCTTACATATAGGAATCTTCCTGGCAGTGATTAACACAGGTGAATCTTACAACATAATTGACAACCAGTCCATTTTAATTGGCTACAGAAGGAGAATAATTAGGTTGCTATTCAGTACACGATGAAATTGACCAATATGTGTTTTCTTATTACACCTTATTTGATACAGGTAGATAAATAAGTTTCATCTACTCGACATACTCTAGTCTACATTGTGATCGAACCAAAAGATTTAATTATACAGTGACAACAGCTTAATGAAAAACTCAGGTAACTTTCGGATGCAACAAATTCTCTCACCTCTTTAGCCAACACACGGAACTCCTCAGCCGATTTCATGTCAGGCAACAGGTTTGGAGAGCTACGGAGTTTTCCATTCATCTACGATTTCAATGTAAACGTCCGAGCAGTTTCGAGTGCAAGTCCAAATGATTATATAGAATGATGAATTGAAATTCATTTTGACAGAGTGAACTTCATTTTTCGCTGGACGAATATTGCTTTTCCCTATTGGTTTCGTCGTCAACGTGTTTCACAGTAGTAATCACTCTGTATTGCTTCTCTTCGCAAGGAAACTAAAGAAAACAAAAAACAAAAAAAGAAAATAAAAAACATGGTCAATTCAGACTTCCGATGTGAATAAAATCACTGTACTTCTTTCTTACATGCAGAGACTATACAGCTTACACAAAGAGCCGGCTTTAACATCTACATCATCTCTTTTCGGCACTCTTTGATGGTTGCCAATTAAAGATTATATTATTTTAGAAAACAAAATTTCTTACTATCAAGGTTTTAAAATAATTCGGCACCATATTATTTTAATGTTGTTTTTTGTTTTTTTGAGGGGAGGTAGGGGTGTTTGTGCGGTGTGTGTATATTTAAGCTTATCAGGAATATTAGCCCAAGGAGTTCACGGTCGAGCAGAAATTATATATATATATATATATATATATATATATATATATATATATATATATATATATATACACACACACACACACACCAAAAGTTCGGGCAGAGTATTTCAAAAAATGTGTTGCTTGCGCCTGTACAGTTTTTAATAAGTCATAATATAAACTAGCTGCTACATTATTACGTCACCTGGATAAAGAAAGGATATTATTATTATTATTATTATTATTATTTATATTATTATTATTGCAGAAGCTGAAAATTCTGATGCGGCCGCTTACATAATTGGTGGTTTTCATGACGATGTCAATGGCACGTGGCGTTGGGAAAATGGATCCCCTTTCACTTACACCAACTGGATTGACGGAGTGACCCCAGTCGACGGTCTCTGCGTTACCATGGTGACGAGGCTCGATATGTTCTGGAACGCAATTGCAGACGACCAATTTAGGGAGCTATGGACTTATCCTTTCGTTTGCGAAAGGAACTGAATAATTGACGCCGTCTGAAGTGGCGCAGTTTTACTTACTTACTTACTTAGTTACTTTATTTATTCATTTGCTATCTAAAGACCGAATAGGCAGACGAATTAACAAAAGTAAGGAAATATGATTAAATACAGTTGTTTGTTGTTTGATTGTTCTTAATATTTACAGCTCACCCTTAGATATTGATATAATTTGTCATTATATCTCCAACTGGGTGATGAAGTTTGTTCAGTTTTATACTAATTTTCAGAAATGGCGGCTTTACTCTTAACCGTATGGTTACCTACAGAAATGGCGGCTTTATTCTTAGCTGTATGGTTACCTACAGAAATGGCGGCTTTATTCTTAGCTGTATGGTTACTTTTTATAATTTGATTTAGAAACAAAAAATATGTAGTAAATGTGCAGCCAGCAGCATCTTCATGTGAAACGTTTTACGGCAAGAAAACAAAATGAAGACTGTCAAATTACTACAATACAGAGTTGCCTCATTGGAAGGGATTCTTGAAAAGAAAGAAAGAAAGAAAAAGCAAAAAAGGGGGAAATATATGATTGAAGTAGAAAATAATTAATTTGAGGCATAGTCATTAGCGCCCTAATTGTTTCAATATAATAAAGATAATTAACAATAACGAGATTTACGACATATTCACATATGGGAACTAAACTTTTTATTAACGGAAATATTTCTGTAAAGTTTGATGTAGCTTTGCAAGTTGCACGCTTTGTATTCTCTCTTCTGTCCGAAAACGTCTTGTATCATATTTTTACAATTGTATATTTTTAAAAAAAACTTACCTAAATCATACTAATGTATATACATAGTCAATAGTTATATCATACTAATGTAGACATAGTCATTAGTTATATCATTCACTTCAGTACAGCAGCCACCCGTGTATAGAGGTCATCTTGAATAAGTGCCATTTGAACATACCGCAAATCGGGTATTTCTTGCAGACATAAAATTGGACAAATTTGCACCCCCACCCCTATAAAAAGGAGGGGTGGGTAATGTTAGCTATTTGTATTAATGCGATTGAGTATCTGGAAAGATTACAGTATTTAAGTTGGTAAATTTTGACGGAATTTATTTTCTCGATCTCACTCACAGAACATTAAATCGCTAAAATTTCTCATCCGCTAAAAATATTTTGAATGTAGCTACGATCTCTCTCTCTCTCTCTCTCCTCCTCCTCCTCCTCCTCCTCCTCCTCCCGTTTGCCAGCTAGATAACTATGTTTATCTGTTTGATTATGTATTCGTTAGAGTATTTATTTATTTATTTTCCACTGTCATTACTTTTGTACACGAGATTTGATCTGCCTAACCCATCTGTACGATCTGCCTCATTAACATTCTGTGCTCTACCCTTCTCTTATCTGTGTATTAAAGTGTTATTTATCTTCTCACTTATTTATTTCTCTTATTTGCTTCGTTTCAGTGGTCACGTAACTGTAATGTGTATATATATATATATATATATATATATATATATATATATATATATATATATATATATATATATATATATATTCATTTTTAATTTTGGTGATTGTTAAGGTCAAGATTTAGTAATTCTATATGTTTTTCCTTCATTTGTGTACATGCACTGAGAAATTAAAATCTCGAAATTTACAAGTTGTTCATGCATTTCTTTCCTACCATCTTTTGAAAACTAATTCAACAGGGTCTATTCTAGGACCCACCTCTGCGGGATTCTCTTTAATATTAAAACAAATCGCGCCGAGAAATCAACCGAATACGACAACATCGCGCATTATATTTTCATGCCCTACCTTTGTTTCTCCATTACATTCCTCCTATATTCAGAAAAATTCCCTTTTTTGCTACAAGGAGGGGCGATTTCCCCCTAAATTTTCAGTTCTAGAATAGACCCAGAATTAATCAATCAACATTCATTTTCAATCAGACTACATAACATGTAGTATATAGGAATACATAACATGTACTATATGAGGATACATAACATGTAGTATATAGGAATACATACCATGTAGTATATAGGAATACATAACATGTAGTATATGAGGATACATAACATGTACTATATAGGAATACAAAACATGTACTATATGAGGATACATAACATGTAGTATATAGGAATACATAACATGTACTATATGAGGATTCATATCATATAGTATATGGGAATACATAACATGTACTATATGAGGATACATAACATGCAGTATGTGGATATATATAACATGTACAAAATGAGGATTCATATCATATAGTATATGGGACTTCATAACATGTACTATATGAGGATACATAACATGTAGCATATGGGAATACATAACATGTACTATATGAGGATTCATATCATATAGTATATGGGAATACATAACATGTACCATATGAGGATACATAACATGCAGTATGTGGGAATATATAACATGTACCATATGAGGATACATAGCATGTAGTATATGAGGATATATAACATGTACCATATCAGGGTATATAACATGCAGTATGTGGGAATATATAACATGCACTGTATGAGGATATATAACATGCAGTATATGAGAATATATAACATGCAGTACACGGGAATATATAACATGCACTATATGAGGATATATAACATGTACTATATGAGGATATATAACATGTACTACGTGAGTATATATAACATGTACTATATGAGGATACATAACCTTTACTATATGAGGATAAATAACATGCAGTATATGAGAATATATAACATGCAGTATATGGGAATATATAACATGTACTATATGAGGATATATAACATGTACTATATGAGGATACATAACATGTACTATATGAGGATACATAACATGTACTATATGAGGATATATAACATGTACTATATGAGGATACATAACAAGCAGTATATGGGAATATATAACATGTACTATATGGGGATATATAACATGCAGTATATGAGAATACATAACATGTACTATATTAGGATACATAATATGCATCAAAAACAAGTATTAGAGCATCAATACAAAGATGAAAGGATAAAAGAGTTCCAGGAGGAAAATATATAAAATAAATTGCATGTCTCAGCGAAATGAAATTACATTTTTTAAATATTGTATTAAATTCGTATTAGTCATGAATTCTATAAATGTGTACATACTAGGATATCTGCTTTAGTATGATTTTTAAAAATTTCTAATATAAATTAATTGTGTGAAAGTTGTAAGGAAAGGGACATTTTACGGTCGGTTACTGAGTCCATTTTTCTAGATTAATGTTTTACCTTTCATAAAGCCATATGCTTGACCGTCCTCAAGACTGAATAAAGCCATATACATGACAGTCCTCAAGACTGAGTGATTCAATCCCTTCTCTTAAACAAAATTTACGACAGGACGTTGATGCTGTTACACTGTGATGCGAAATCAACAAAATGCAATTAAAAACAGAACAAAACTAACTCTATGACAATTGGATCAAGGCAAATAAAAAAGAAATTAGAGGATATCAATATATTTGTTCAGAGAACTAAATTAAATAACATGGAAAATCAAAAGCGTTAAAGTGTGATTACTGACAGGCATTTATCGTGGGAAAATCAAATAAAACGCGTGTGTTCTGCAGTATCCTCCAGAATAGCTTTATATTGAACAGAATGTCTTTGTATGTGTCAGAATATCTGCTAAATATGTTTTATAATGGATATATATATATATATATATATATATATATATATATATATATATATATATATATATATATTGCCTTTGTTTGATTATGATTGCACCATATGGGTCACGTGAGTATGAAACTTAGTTTTCTTCATGCTTACATGACCCATTTTTATTTGTCCCTTATGATCCATATTTTGAAATGATTGAGAATAGTAGCTTTGATAGAACAATAGACTCTTTCGTACAAATCATTCAATCAGCTACAGATAGATCTGGTATGAAAAGAGTGATCAAGAAGTCCCCTTTTCAAGATCGGTGTCAGTACAAAAACAGGAGTGGTTTGATAAGGAAAGTGAAAATGCTAAAAGAATGTCAGTGAAGGCCCTAAGAAGCTTTAGGTTTAATAGATCTGCTCAAAACTTGGAAACTTATCACTGTCTTTAAAAAAAAGTTACAGGAAGTTAACCGCAGAAAAGAGAGGACAATATGAAACTAGTTTACAAAATAGGCTCGTCTCTGCTCTTAAAATAGAGATTATGTAGCATTTTGGAACTTACTTATATCGAGATCATGGCATGGCCAACAACATTTTTCCAAGCTAAAATGGTCTGATCATTTTCATGGTGTATTTAATCCTCCTAACCCTGACTCATTTGATAGTTTGTTCTGCTTGAATAATACAACATGGGATGATCTTGATGCATATATTACTGAAGATCAGGCAAGGAAAGCAATAAATGAAATGAAACCAGGGAAAGCTCCAGGATGTGATGGTATAAGTTGTGAAATTTTAAAATCCTCTGAAAATTACATTGTACCATTACTCACATATTTGTTTAATGCAATGTTTAATGCCTCATACTTTCCAAAAGACTGGTGTATAGCTACAATTGTTTCACTTCTTAAAAAGGGTAACCAAAATGACCCAAATAATTACAGAGGAATAAGTCTGTTACCAGTTATGAGTAAAGTTTTTACTAATATTCTCAATAAAAGGCTCAGACAATGGGTAGAAGAAAATCATATACTAGGTGAAGAACAAGCGGGATTTAGACGAAGGTTACAGTACTGTAGATAACATATATGTTCTGAATACTATTATTTGGAAATATTTGAGGAAGAAAAAGGGCAGATTGTATTGTGCATTTATAGATTTTGAGAAGGCCTTTGATAGGAAAGCTCTATGGTATAAGCTTAATGTAACTTAAGTACAAAGATGCTGAAAATGTTGCAAGCAATATATGCAGACGTCAGAGCTTGTGTAAGAACCTCGAGTGGATTAAGTGATATCTTTCAGTGTCCAATAGGTGTTAAACAGGGCGGCATATTGCCACCACTGATTTTCCCACTTTTTCTAAATGACCTGCAAAGTACAATTTCTGATGATAACAGTGGTATTGACTTAGGGGTTGTTTTCTCGTCAAGGGGAGTTTGGAACAATATCAAAAAACATTAGCAGACAGCGTATGCTCTGAAAATTAAATTGATTAAATTTGGAAATTTGTCTGTAAATATTTTATTTAAAATTTTTGACACTACAATTTTGCCCATTTTGACTTATGCTTCTGAAGTATGGGGCTTTAGTGAAGCCCATGATGTAGGAAGGGTGCATGAAAATTTTTGTAAATATGTCTTACAGTTAGGTAAATCGAGTCCTAACTGTTTTGTGCGGGGAGAATTAGGCCGTAACTCTCTTAAATCTGTATATATTGCCAGACCAATTAAATATTGGTTGAAACTACTTGAAATGTCCGATAATCGATTGTCCAAATTGTGTTATAAAATGTAACTCTCTTGGCTTGACGGTACAAGTAGTAGCTCAACAATTTGCTCTGATAATGTTAAGAAATTTGTATTGAGTTACGGTTTGGTGAGGCAAGGAATAACCAACGGTTGGGGAACAAGGAGACTTTTATGAATTTATTAAAGATTAGATGTAAAGATATATACGCTCAAAATTGGCATGCAGAGGTAAATAGCATGGACAGACTGAGAGTATACATGATATTAAAGACGGACTTATGTGTTGAAGATTATTTGCTCTGCTTAGACAAGCCTATTTTTAGGAATATATACTGTAAATTGATGGGCATCTTGTTTGATGTAAAGTGTTAATTCAGGTCGCATTGAAAAACTGAAATATGAAGATAGACTCTGTCCATACTACGATCTTAATATTGTGGAAACAGAATATCATTTTGTTTGCTGTTGTCCAAGATTTACAGACATTCGTGTGAAGTATTTACCTCTGTTTCTGTATTTGAACCCACGTGAAGAGAATTTTTTTGATGCATTGAGAAGTAATCACAGAGAAACTATTGTATCAGTTTGTAAGTCTGTACTCTTTAGCAGGGAGCAAAGAAAACTATTATAAAAATGTAAGTACTTACATTTATGTACTTGTTATACTCACCTGATGTGTTTGTTTGTTTAATATGTAATTTGGGCCGGTGGCCTATGTTACTGAATAAAGTATTCCTTTATGGGGGAATTGCAATGGTACTAATCAGAATCAGATAATTAAACTTCAAAAACGAGCTGCTAGAATTATTACAACAAAGGACTATCCATCCTCACGTTTATTCGCTAAATTACAGTGGTTACCTTTTAATTCTAGAATAAAGTACTTTAAAGCTATTTGATATATAAATATTTTCATAACATGGCTCCACAATATATCCATGATCTTCTAAATCCAGCTTCCAATATCCATTCATACAATCTGCGGTCTATCTCGTACTCTAATCTTCATTTGCCTAAATTCAAAATGACTCTGTACAAAAGATCCTTTTTACATATTCTGTAGCAATGTTGTGGAATATCATTCCCAATGATATTAAAAATCAAAACTATTCTTTTTAAGAGCACGCTTCACAAATTTCTTCTTTCCGATTATGACAACTCTCTAACAAATTGAAATACTACAGTTCGTTCCGCACAGCATCGCGAATGATATCCGTGTCTGTTTGTTATTTTATTTTCACGTCATCGTCTCGAAATGTACCTAAAATTACCGAATTCACTTCGTGCACGAATGATTTAAGCATAATTTGTATCGACATACAGTGCAACACCATTCATTCGATACATGCTGGAAAATAGTGGTCTGCGTACATGTAATCCGCCATGTTCGTTCTGGAGTTGTGAAAGAGTCCATTTTTTTACACAGCACTGAGTCTTATGGGGACAAACATCATCTGCATCGTCTATAGTTTTCTTTAATTTACGTTCTACTTTCACTTAAAATCTAAATGTAAAAAAAAAGCCAAGGAAGAAATTGCCTAAAAATGAATTTAATTAATCTTAGAATATAAAGAAATGCACAGTAAACAGCTTTAAATAATAATAATAATAATAATAATAATAATAATAATAATAATAATAATAATAATAATAATAATAAAAATAAAAAAATTCCTGCTGTTCTATTTCACTTGTTCCAAACGTTATCTTAAATACTATTTAAAATGATTACTGAATAGCTTGCCTTCTGTATATTATTTGTGATTCTTTAAAAGGTAGATAATTTATTCATTTATTTTAATCCGTATATTTATTTTCAGCTCCTATATTTAAGTACCCAAAAAACCGTTACATCAGTCATATAGCCGCTTTATTTTTATTACACAAGTCCATTGTTGTCAATATTTGCCTTTATTTACATAGTTATAATCCAATAATAAATACTATTTCTGGTGTACATCATAGACTACATCCCAAGCACATAAAGGTGAAAAGAAATTGTAATTATTTCACTTTTGCAAATTTTGCAATATTTAATTCCAAATAATATTTTATTTATTTACATTACAAAAGTTGTTTTGTTTTCCAAAGTGATTTTTCTTTATCCACACACATTATATAATAGTGTGAGAATATTGATTTTACCTCCATTCATCCATTTGTCTGTCTGTTCATAAGCCTTGCTATATATTGTACATCCTTAATGGCTATATTTCAATAAAATTGAATATAAATTTTAAAAAACTAACTTTTTATCATAACTCGATATAGCTTACTCCCAGGTTTAACAGGCAATGATTAGATATAACATATAATGTATGCACAATTTTAAATTTAGAAAACAGCTCTACAGATATATTGCACAAGTTATGCATACTATATCATATTTCATAGAATATAATTTATTTTAAATAAAAATATTTATTATATAGTTTATGAATAATTTTGTGAAAACTAAACATAATTTGATTAACAATATGTTACTAAAATATTTTTCAGTTGAAACATACATCGGAAAAAAGCAAATTAACATGCAGCCTGAAAACCAAGTATTATAACATGACAATAATACAAATTCCAATTTAATGATGATAGTAATAGATTTCTTTCAAATTTTGAGCTCTACTGGGTAGGGACCAGTAAAACATTTATTAAATTGCATATTATCTGTCATCCACCCATTACAAAAGTTTTATATTGCTACTCCAGGTATAGTTGGTTGTTAATGAAAAGAGTTCACACTGGATGTCCAAATTGATTCATGATTTCGAGACATATATTCTTGGCTAATAGAATGCCACTTCCTTTGAATTCATATAATGCTGAAAGGAACTGCAGCAGTTCTTACTCTACTATAACTGTTTGGTATAAATGATTTATGGTAGGTTTATGAGTGTACAATACTTTTTTCAAACATCTAACCTACATATATATGTGTGCATGTGTGAAAATTACTGCATTAAATGTATAATGCACTTCATTCAAAAGCCAGCTCTAGTATTATGTGCTCCATTACATTTTTGAAGATAGTACAGTTTATTTTGCAATGCTGAAATCATTCAATTTTGTCTCATCTGCTTTAGCAGAGAACACAGTTATCATATTTTAAAACCAAACTTAATTGATTTCCTGAGCAAAATTTCAAAGTTCAAAAGAAGAATAAAATAAATATTTTATATGAATATTTGTACTTTGATTATTCTGTACCCTTATATATATATGTGTGTGTGTGTGTGTGTGTGTGTGTGTGTGTGTGTGTGTGTGTGTGTGTGTGTGTGTGTGTGTGGCAAATGCATCCTTTAAGAATATTTCCCTCATATGGTCACAGGTATTTAAATCCTTTCCCATGGACCACAATGTTATTGGCCCATAGACCACAATCTCAATGTTTCTGAAAATGAATATGTTATCCTGGTAAATTTGACATATATTGTATATAACTTTGATACAAAAAGGCTTTGACTCGCTCTTTTAAGCCATCAGCAATAAATATTGCACTGCTTTTTTTTTTTAAACTAAACTGCAGTGTACTGCCACACCATTAGTTTGCAGAAAGGTAATTACCCATTTTGAAACATCATATGGGATGCATACATTTTGATTACAAGTAATAAAGATGAACCTAATTAAACAATTAACTTCATACTTTTCATTCAGACTCCTTTTGAATTCATCATTAAGAAATCTACTATACAATTGCATCACAGTATTCACTAATGGCACTCATCCCAAGTTTTAAACCTTCAATACACCACCACATCTAGACTGATTCTGTAGACTATAAATAATTATTGGGGTGTTTCAATATACAGCCTTAAGCGATATTGATTACCACCCACTTTTAATGGTTATTTCAAGACATGAAATGTGCTGACTGTACTATGGACTAAGACAAAAATATGATATTTACATATACAAGTACTGCTATGTACCAACATATCTGAGTTAGTATCAGTTGGAGAGTTCAGTCTCATTCTTTTCACTAGAGAACCAAAATACTAGTCAGAATGACCTCATTAGAAGTAAAGCCTAATATTTTTGTATCATGTAGTATGTACTATAAATGTCATGACCATTCACTCTATTAAGAGGTGACCAGTTTCATCTTTTACTAACTTTGCAAGCAAATTGGACATTAAACTTTTAATCTGGTATAAATAGTAAAAACACAGAATCATATTAGAGAAATTTAATTAGATGCAAAAAAATTTGCTAGCTCAAGTTAGTCAGGATAGGTAATTATCTGCTCTATCAATGACAATGCTTTGCTCACAAAGATTTCAGAATATTTTCAACAATTATGCAACAACACAGTCAAGATTTCGTGCTACTTATTACAATTGCAACTCTATTATGGGTAACATTAACATATATCATTTATATTACAAATTTATCATAAACTTTATCTTGGACAATAGACGAATAACAACTAACTGGATTTTCAATCTAAATCTGAACATAAACATGGAAGCAACACTAAAACAGAGCCTCCACTTTTCAATTGCTCATCACAATTACATGTTTTCAATGTGGCATTACATCCTTTGCCGCATTATCATCATAATGTGATATGCCTCAGTTCAATTCAGTTTCATATTTCAACAAACTTTTAAATGACCATTGAGAAGTTATTTCAAACTAACAAAATATGTGCAACTATGCCAAAGGACGATTTGCTTGTAAAGTATTTCACCATCCCTACTGTAAGAAACATATCATATAGTTACAGTGTACTAAACCTGGGTGGGGGGATACACAGTGGCTGAGTGGTTAAGGTTGTGACTCAAGATTGATTTCATATCAAACGATAAAATGAAGTCATCACAAGGACTAGAGAAAATCAAATGAGTCTTTACAAACAACAACATAATCTTACATTAGGATAACATTTTCTGCAAGAATCATTGTTTCTTGGAACAACTTACCTGAAACAGATTCTAAATGCACTGAATTTAACCAAAACTGGAATGATTTGTCCTTTGAATTCTCTCCAGACTGTTAACAATGTATACAAATCCCAACATTCCTATATGTGTAGATCAAAATATGAAAAAAAGGTCATGAAAAGTTCACAAAACAACAGATGGCCGTTGATCCAACATGTTATTAAGTAAGTTTTGCGAGTTTAAAAACCAACAGGATGACCTTCAGGTTCTGAAGTACGCAGATGCTTTTGTTTTTGTCAAACCCTCCTTACTGCAGACCTTGTTTGGATACATGCACTAATATTAATAAATAACAAAACAAAAAGCCACATGTTATCCAGAAGCATCTGGCAAGTAATTATTACTATCAAAATTAACCAGTCAGGAAAAAACCGTACAATAACAGGGTCAATGGAACCTTCATTTTATATCCATTGAAGAAAGCCATATAAAGCCATAACAGTTGTATGAGCTAAAACATATTCTGGCGACAGTTTAAAATTTTCGGTAGTATCATGGTGATGATAATTTAAAACTTAAGTGTCTCTATCACGAATATACAAGGTCACTATCCCAGTGCTGATTTATTAGTCACTAGAATTGGTTTGCTTTATAGTCTCGGCAAAAGTGACTTCAGAAGGCAAATAGTAAACATTAAAACTGATGGCATACGGGCGAAGTATAGTACATATCAATGGTTATACTGATTTTGTGTCCAAGAATGTTGTTCATTATCATGATACCAGTTAACGTAAGTTCTGTAATACGTTGTCTTAATGCTAACTTAATATAATATCTAAATAATTTTATAAAGGATGCCGTGGAAATGTATAGCTTCGAAAATGGGTAACTGCTTGTGGATGTTGATTTGAAATGAAATATGTCCTTTGAAGAAATAAAAAACGAATAAAAACAAATGATAAACTATTTTAAATTACTAGCTAATATCTGTTTATGCTATGATTTGTCTGATGAGCAATACAATCTATATTTCGATACAATAAAAACGACTTGTTGCGGAAAGCATAACGTCTGACAATTTAAGTATGCGTACATGTATAGTAACGCAACTGCCAATAAATTGCAAGGGAGGCAACTACATTATGACTGAAGATAGACGAAGAGGAAAGGTGGTCACTCCTTAATAAGCCATCGACTCTTCCACAGGTCATGGCGTCATAAAAAAATTTGATGTAAACAGACCACCCTGTTCGATATGTATTTAATGAGATGTGTTACGCTGTATGTCCATTTGAATGGTGTTGAAATAGTTCGTGCGCGAAACGAGTTAGGTATCTTTAGCCACACTTAAAGACGCTGACCTGAAAATTAACTGAGCTACACACGCGGATATCATTCGCGATGCTGTGTCGAACGAACTATAGTACCTAAATTGGATACACCCCCCTACACACACACACACACACACACACACACACACACACACACACACACACACACACACCTTCCTATCTCCTAAATCTACATTTATATCTTTCGTATGTTTGTATGTGTGTATGTATATTTTATGATTACATGTGTGTCAGACACTGTAGTAAGTAGAGTGATATTTGTACATGCACGTTGCATTTATAGTTTTAATATTCTGTTATTGAGGACTACATGTAAGATATTGGTTGATTGATTCAGAACCAAATGTATTATCCTCAGAAAATAAATTTATTATTCTTATTATTATTTATTGTTGTTGTTGTTGCTGTTGTTGTTATTGTTGTTGTTGTTGTTGTTGTTATTATTATTATTATTATTATTGTTGTTGTTGTTAATATTATTATTATTGTTGTTGTTGTTGTTATTATTATTGTTGTTGTTGTTGTTGTTGTTGTTGTTGTTGTTGTTGTTGTTGTTGTTGTTGTTGTTGTTGTTATAAGACCAGGGCCGTGTAAATAGCAAATCGTTATAAATTTAAAAGCATAGATGCCAATATCCTTCCTTTTAGTCTATAAATTATGCTTTGCAATGAACGCTAATTCTAAGTTTGAGTAGGAACGTTTTGTATTTTTTCTAAATTTGTTCAATAAGATACTTGCATGATGTATAATAGACATGAAAGAATAGAGATAAACAGTTTTATTTCCTTTTAAATATGTATAATTTATTATTTATTAAACATTATGTATTTAGAAATTAATGAAGATATAAATAGTCTGAGACTTAGAACTTTTTTAGATATGTCTGCCTGCATCCAAATAGTGAATTCAATATATATTTTTCTTTAAAATATGTTTTGTTACAGAATTAATGTTGAGTTATGTCCCCTTGTACAATTATTGCACAAAGTTTTCAATGTTGTCTTAATTTATAAAATTCAATAAAAAGTAATATTATGAAATATTGTTCAACAATAAACAAATAAATAAATACCAAAAATAATTATAGAATGTAATGCACATTTTTAAGTTGTATAATGCTTTGTATTTATATTATTGTCAGTATTATGCAGATAATTAATACAATTATAAAAGTTCACTTCTAGTGTAATAGACTAGGCAAATTCTCATTATATATAAAGCACTATAGAAATAGGAAAATACGTTTATCGACGTAAATGGCCGAATGGCCGCACACGTCGTTAATCAAACGAACGAACGAAGGAAAATACGAAATATTATGAACTTATTTATGAATTTCATATATAAAAAAAATATTCTCACAATGATACTTGCGAAGGAAAGTTGTTGACGAAAATTTTGGAAGGAAAGTCGGTGCGAATTCTACTCACGGATCGCTCACCAGCGATCTGTGAAAAAATTTAAAAGCCTGCAGTACATGTAGATTACAGGAACCCTGATATGCCGGTTTGCTATTAGAGGTAGTTTTGAATTGTATTTCTACTGTACTTATCTTTCTTTCTTTCTTTTATATATCTCACCTTTTGAATATTTAAACAAACCTTTTGTTTGTTTGAATGTTAGTTTACATGTACCTTATTTGAAGGAATTTTGAATGAACCTTGTGGTTAAATGAACATTTGATGGTTTAGATGTTCGTTTTACTGTAAATGTAAACCAAAACAAATTTATATTAGTGTAAAGAGTGGATTATTGCAATTGTATTATAAATTATAGTTTGAGTTAAAAATCCAAGCATAATGGGGAAAAAACTGGAGGAATACTTCCAAACCCAAATAGATACCACGGATGGCAATAGAGTCCTCTTGGCACACAGGTATGCTGGGTGCCAAAGGCTGGACTGCCAAGATTGGCCGGAAATAGAAAGGCAAAGACCAGCAGAAGTTCTGCAGGAACTGGTAAAAAGAGGAATACCTGTTGAGGCAATAGGTGCCCTACAAAATGGGGGGGGGGGAGAGGGCGTTTCTATCTGTATGCCGTAGGGAGCATTCCTATTTTACCAGAAGGGGAATTCAAAATTAAGGGGAAAACAATGAAAGTAGTAAGGGCACCCCCAATAGAAAGGAACATAGAAACGAAGACGGTTGAGGTCCATTTTACTGGACTCCCGCTGGAGATTCCAACTAAGGAACTCACAGAAAAATTGGAATCAAAATTTAAAATCCAAGTCCAAAAAGAAAAAAGTGCCACGTATTGGGGCTATCCCAATATAAAAACGGGGGTAAGGGTCGTATTAGTTGAGACAGAACAAGCAAAGACACTCCCTACCTTCTTCTACGTTATGGGTTTCTTGTTGAAATCCTGGTACAGGGGGTGTATCCACCACCGACCCTGCACCAGATGTAGGCAAACGGGGCATGTGCCCTGGGATTGTAACAATCCGCCTTTCATACAAGGAACCACATATGCTGCGAAAGCAGCAGACATACCAGATAGTACACCCCCGGGCGACATTGAAGCCCTCGAGAGCGAAGACCCCGAACCGGAAGGGGACATAAGCAAACCCCATGGGGAAATAAATGTAGTGGAAAAGCCTTTGGAAGAAACCAACCTAGGGGACACGGGTCTTGAATGGGTGGATTTTGAAAACAAGGACAGTTTGCCTTTCGAAATCCAAAATGAGAAAAGAAAACTAAGGAACAAAAAAAAAACATCTGAAGAAACAAAAAAAAGAAATGATAATGAAGGAAAATAATACGGCACCGTATTACCAGTTAATAGAGCCGATTTTCGATGAATCGGAAGATGAAATTTTAAAAAAACCCGATAGAAGAAGAGGCCTTTGCTCCCAAATCCAGCCCAGTGAGAGGAACTGAGAAGGAGATGGAGGAGCAAATGGCGCAGATAACACTGCTAGAAGAGTACAGTCAGAGTGTGGATGGGACATTCCCATCAACCTCGACACCAAAGCAGTCTCAGAAAAGGAAGAGACCAATCACTGTATCAGCAGAATGGCCCTCGAGAGAGGACTCTGATGAGAGGAAAAAAACTCCTAAAATCCCCAAATCAGGGAGATCTGCCTCCCTGCCGAGGGCGGAAAAAAAGACTGGTGGGAGTAAAAAAAGAATAACGATAGAGCAGTATAGGGAAAAGTCCCAAACTAAACAAAAACAAAAAGGGGAAACAGAAGTAGAAAGTGACACGGAAATAGACCTAGAGAGTGATCTCAACGTGACACAATAAACTCAGAAATTCAAAAAAAATAAAATAAAACAAATAAAAATAAAAATAGGAACGTTAACAACAAATGTTTTATGGCACCATGGAGGGACAAAACCTCCGTGTGATAACCATAAACATAAATGGAGTTAAGGATAAAGTAGATAAACTGAGAAAATAACAAAATCATTTGATATAATACTGTTACAGGAAACACATAATATAGATACAAAATTAAAAAGGGAGATAGAGGAAAAACTAAATGGGATAGTGCTAGAAAATAATAGTAATAATGAAAATTGGGCGGGGGTGGCAATCATTTTAAAGAATATAGCTTTAAAAGTAACATGGGAGGAAATTATAACTGAAAAGAAATTCAATGGGAGGTTAAAGCAATGAAGTAACAGAATACATACAAGAATTTTCCATGGCAAATTTTATAATAGGAGGAGATTTTAATTGGGAAACAAATAACTTAGATAGGACGGGGGGTATGAAAGGGCAAGAATTAGAAGCCGAAGGGGGGAAATAATTAAAAATTTTATAGAAAAAAATGAGATAGAGGATGTATGGAGAAAACTAAATCCTGACAAAATAGAGTATACATATGAATATGGAATCAGACAAGGAAGTAGATTGGATAAATTTTACATATCCAAAACAGAAATAAATACAGTTTTAATGTGCGAAATTCAAAGGGATAAAATATCTGATCATAATCCAGTTATACTAGATATAAATATTAAATACAGAAATAAATGGGGACAAGGATACTGGAAACTTAACAACTCTATTTTAGTAGAAAGTGAATATACGGACAGAATAGCAGAAATTTTAAATAAGTTTAAAACGGAAGGTACAAGGGATATCCTTCAATCATGGGAAGATTTAAAAATATTGATTATAAAACTTACGAGGATATACAGTACTATAAAACAAGATAAAATAAGGGGGGTGGAACAAAGGTATAAAAATATATGTAAAAATAAAGATGCAAGTGAGGAGGAAAAGGATAAATATAGGGAAGAATATCAGAATGTACAAAAATACAAAAAGGCAGGTAATAAAATTAGAGCAGGGAAATTCGATAGTATGTACATAAAAGCAAAAGGAATATATAGGAGGGAGGAAATAAGGAGGGGAAAGGGAAAAAACATGGAAACCCTAAAGAAAAATAATATAATACTTAAAGAAAAGGGAGAAATATTACAAGCAATACATGATTTTTATAAAGATTTGTACACATCGAAAAATATAGGGTATGAAGAAATAAATAGCTATTGTAAAAATGCACAATTTATAAAAATAAATGAAGACCATAGAAATATATGTGAAAATTTTATAACAGCAGAAGAGATTAAGAAAGCTATAGTACAATTAAATAAAGGTAAATCGCCAGGTTCAGACGGCCTCACTGCAGACTTTTATAAAAAAATTCCATATACAACTAATTCCAATTTTAGAATATGTATACAACAATATCCTGATAAATAAAGAAATGCCAGGTAAAATGAAAGAGGGAATAATCACGGTAATATATAAAGGGAAAGGAGATGTACAAGAATTAAAAAACTGGAGACCTATCTCTTTACTTAATACGGATTATAAAATTCTAAGTAAAATTATGTCTAATAGACTTAAAACGTGTATGGGTAAAATAATAAATATAAATCAAAGTTGTGGGGAAGGGGGGAGAAGTATTAAAAACAATCTATTAACTATTCAAACTGTGATAGAGTATATAGAAAATAAAGGAGAGAAAGGAACGATGATTCTATACGATCAGGAAAAAGCTTTTGATCGTATAGAACAAAGCTATATAGAAAATATTTTTAAAAATTATGGTTTCGGACCCATCTTTTGCTCATGGATCAAAGTGATGTACACAAATATAACATCGGAAGTACAAATTAATGGGGCCAAAACAAAAAGATTTAAAATTGAAAGATCGGTAAGACAGGGATGTCCCCTGTCCATGCTATTATACGTGTTAGCAATTAAAGTTTTATGTATAAAAATAAATAATAATAGAAATATACAAGGAATAAAAATACCCAATCTAAAAAAGGAATTTAAAATGCTCCAACATGCAGATGATTGCACGAATTTTATAAATGATGGTTTTTCTTTTAAGCATTTGGAAAAAGAATTTTTTTATTTTGGAAAAGCATCGGGGTCGAAAATTAATCATACGAAAACAGAAATACTTCTAATAGGAAATTGGCGTGGGAATCATCCAGGTTTACCACCAGAACTAATAAAACAAAAAGTGAAAGCTCTAGGGGTGTATTTTGGGAGAAACGCTGACAAAACAAATTTTAATTTTTTAAAAGATAAAGTATAAGTACAAATTGATTTATGGTTATGTACACCTTTAAATATAATGGAAAGGGTACAATAGCGCATACATATATATATATAGTACCTTATGGTATATCATGCAAATAATTGATTTTAAAGATACATGGCTGGAAGTTTTAGATAAAAAGATAGTTCACTTTATATGGGGAGGAGGGATGCACCTTCTCCAAAGAGAAAATCTATACAAATCAAAAATGGAAGGAGGACTGGGTATACCGTACCTGAAATATAGAGAAAGCGCTTATATTTTAAATAGAATACGAAATCTATGGGGGAAAAAGGAATACGTGTGGGCGGCTTTATATATATATTTTTATGTTTTTTTTATTAATAATATGCCTGAAATATACAGAAATAATAAACTAATCAAAATAATTGAACCACCGCGGAAACTGTTTCCAATAAAAAAATGTCATTATGAAATATAAGGGGGATATCAAAATATGGACAGAAGAGAAAGATATTTTAACATACAAAAACATAATGAAGGGGGTAAACCAACATGCCACACATAAGGTAGAAAAAGAAAATCCGGGGCAACAATGGGGGGCAATATGGAAAAAATGGAAAGGGGTAAAATCAAATCACAAACAAAGTTTAGTGTATAAGTACATCCATGATGTGTGGTTGACGGGAGCTGTTGCTTTTAAAAGGCACATAGCAAGTAATATAACAAAATGTCCTTTGTGCAAACATGCATTATACACAAAAAGTCATGTAATCTTAAAATGTAAGGATATAGAACAAGAGAGGGGTTTAATAATTAACATGATAAAAAGGGAAAATGGAGCGTATGAGGAAGGAAATTTACTATATACTAACAATATAAGGGATAAAAAATTGTATGATAATGTAGTAACATACATTACAAAAACTATGGTGAAGTGCATTAGAGGGCTAGAAGGATTTTAAAAAGAATAAATTTGTTGTTGTTGTTGTCATTAACATATAATAAATTTCTTGTCTATTCTAAAACAAATAGAATAAATAAATATTTACAATAATTTTAAATATAGGACGCTGAGTACTTAGAGGACCCAAGTATAACCTCTGTAGGTGATGGGATCCAGTCTGCCCTCCCACTAGGGGAGAGGTCCGTCGTAAAGGCGAGCGGGGACCTAATCACTCACATGTTAGAAAGGTCAGCCTCTCAAAGTCGTCCACAAATGTTTTTGGATTAATAATAAGAATATTGAAAAGTAGACAAGATTTATAACAACTAATAATAAAAAGAACTTCGCAGTGCTAACACAATTTAACAAACAGATAGGAACAAAATGGAAGCAGACATAAATACAGGGGGGGGGGGGGGGGTATGTGTGACTCAAAGTAGGATATGAGGACGAGTGTCACCGAGGCTACAGGGCTAACGCGAAGTAGTAAGGGTCACATCAGAGTACCCGAAAAAATGAGGCATAACCGATATAAACACTACAAAACAAGAAAACAAAGGGAAAACAAGAAAATGTACTAACAACTGCGAAATTCTACCATGCCTACACGCATCTCAGACACACAAACCAAACATACCTTTTTTTTTTTTTTTTTTTTTATATAAAAAAACATAATTTGTAGCATAAATAGAAAACAAAAACTTGGAAATTTTAAATATGGTCTTAGAAACCAGAATAAAAAGGAGACAGGGGAAGCACAAGTATGGCCTATGGACGGAGGGAAGGTATTATATAATAAACTCGAACCATAATACCTCCAACATGGGCCAACAAATTTTGCGCCACCAGCATCCAATTTCAAATCTCCTTTAAGAGATTATATTATACATTTTGGAACCTATTTCTATATATATATATATATATATATATATATATATATATATATATATATATATATAT